>SZWC01005464.1:94062-104489 GCA_023375785.1 Penium margaritaceum | reverse complement strand
CCGTCGTTGCAGTGGGTTACACCAACAGCCACTGGGCCGGCAGTCCAGACGGTAAGAGTCACACTGGGTGGATCTTTCTGGTCGGGGGCACAGCTGTGTCCTGGCGCAGTGGCAAGCAGGGGTGCATTGCACGTAGCACTGCTAAGGCTGAGTACGTGGCCCTTGGCTCAAGCGCGTATGAGAGTGTGTGGTTGCGTCGTCTGTTGTCCGAGTTGCGTCAGTCTGTCGCATCAATCACCTTGCATTGTGACAATGAGAGTGCCATGGCCATTACAGACAATGACGGTGGGCATCACACTCGCACAAAGCACATCAATGTTGAGTATCACTATGTGCGTTCGTTGTTGCACGACGGCAGCATCAGCATCGTGTGGGTTGAGACAGCACGGCAGCTGGCTGACTTCCTGACCAAGGCACTAAAGCGAGACTCGTTTAAGAAGGCTGTGATTTCAGTCGGCGTGCGTCCGTGACTTGCTTTCTTTGTCTTTGCCTGCACTTCTACATGTCTTGAGGGAGTTTCTGTGTTGACCGTGTCTCTGCCCGCCCATGTGCACTACGCCTGTGAGTCATGGGGGAGTGTTGGTTTTTGCGCTCATTGTGCTCTGTTGTGTCCTCTTGGCTTGTGTACATCAGCGTGCAGATGACTGACGGCGAGACTTGACGCTGATGGAGTGTCGTCCGGTGGAGCCGACGCATGCTAAGGTCGTCTCGCAGTTCGCTGGAGCCCCCTCTCTTTGGCGACGTGTTCAGCTCCATCGGCAGGCCTCCTCGGCGTTCGCGCTGCCGGCAGTCACTACCACCGCAGTCGCTGTCTGCATCCATCCAGCGCATACTGTCGTGCCTGCGTCGTCATGCGCTGCCTAGGGTCCCAGTTGCATGTTGCATGGCCCTGTTTGGCAGCATAAACCATCGTGGGTACTGCCTGGGTTCAGGCTGCCATAACTCCTCGCTACTGTTTTTCTAGCAGATTCTGACCGCACGGCTGCGTTCGCAGCGTCAATATAATGGTATGGTTCAGTTTTCAGGCAAAACGGACGACGCCCGGGTTTTGGGCTGTCGGCCGTCTGGCAGGCCTCACTGAGAAAACCTGCGAGCCTGAAATTAGCTATTTTCTGATTGGCTGATGAACTGAGTAACAAGCTCTACAGAGCTTGGGGGGGCTAGAACTTGGAGGGGTCCCCCATTGCTGTTCATTCTTCATTCCTAATCAGTTACTATCAGTTTTCAGCTGCTTTCTGGCGCTAACTCTGGCGCGCGCGTTTCTGAGTAACAAACCCAGAGCTTCCAGACTTAGACTCTAGAGCACCAGACTGAGGGGGCAGCTAACTTAAGCAACAAATGTGGAAGCCCGCACGCTGCATCAACAACGCTGCTGCCCCAACCTGCTGCATAGTTTTCCATTTGGCATTACTGTGAACTCGAAATGCCTGTAACGAGTTTGGAACGCCGTCTTCTCAGCATCTGGGATCGTGGTAGTTGAAATGCATAGGTTTCAACGATGGTCAGTGTAGCTTCCTGGAGTGCTTTTTACTCGAGCGACAATAGAGATGTGACTCATCGCTACAGCCGCAGGTAAGTGAAATTTCGGCCGTTTCAATTGCGGATCTGACAGGCCTTAGCGTACGTTTCGCTTACGTACATGTCATGCCTTCATGCTTGGCAATGCTAGAACGTGGCCAAGCTGGTACGTGGCAGGAACAATCGCTGGAAAAGGCGGTTAAAGGACCATCAAAGGAAAGATGAACCAATCATCGATCACCTGACCCGCCAAATCACCGGTGATCTATGATTGGCTCTAGCTATCCATGATTGCCACTCAAAACCCCGTCGATAGATTTGAACATAACGTACTAGGGCCCAGCACGCGCAATGCATTTTTTGTCCGACAGTGAACCTATCCAATGTGCCACAACATGTCCACGTACCTCGTGAGTGTAGAAAGGACCAGAATTTTGTTGACACAATGAAAGCCTTGGTCATGACCCCGGTTTTGAAAATGGTTTCTCATAATGCAACGTCTTTTGAAATTCAAAGAATAATGTGAAAATAAATTTGGTGATTGCAATCAATTTGTCAAAAAAACAAATTCGTTCAAAACCGACGACTTCAAAAATAGTTAACATCGAATTTAAAAATCAGTAGGGTATTGACGATTCGTCAACTACCCAAGAAAAAGAGTCGCTTGCCACCACTGCCGGACCTCAGACGGATACCGAAGAAAAGAAGCGCAAGCATGGGGCTTACATATCTGGCTTGATGACGGGCACCTGCCGTGCATTCATGGTGCCATGGTCGCTGCAGAAAAATCCCTACCAAGCCCAGAAGCTCCATCGCAAGGTTTACTGATCGGCTGGCAATGCATGTGTGTATGACCAGCTTGCAAAATCCACGATTGCCAGTTGGTATGAGAAAAAACCCTGTAACATCCTGCCACAATTTGTAAAGTTTCTCACTCAGGTTGTTGACATTGAGGTGCGCGGTGTGACAACCACTCATTCCTATGGCAAAAGAGGCTGATTGGGATTCTTTGGCCGGCATACAGAGATGGAAAACCAATTTGGTAAGCGCATGGGGTCTCTCGGGCAGTTGGGTGTGGCTTAAAACGCAACCAACGTAAGTGGAATTTTCACTGAGCTCATTGAGGAGCGCCATCCCGAAGAAATTCCAAGGAATGCTGGGGAGATGACCCTTTCACGATCACGATCACCATCATGATCACGGTCACGATCACGACCCTGGATCAGAGGCTTCATCCATAACAAGTTAAAGTGGACTTTTTGGTGTGGCGCTACCATGGCCCAACAGCTTCCTGAGTATTGGGCCAAACAACATAAAGATATGCACAAGAGAGTTGTAGCCCTTATGTATATGCACAACATGCGTCCGGGATTTGTTGTCGACGCCGACCACACGGGACTCAGCATGGTTCCCTCGGATAACATAAACAAAGGGTTGTTTTTCAATTCTCTTGGTTTCTCTTTCATTGTAGCTAAAACAAACCCTTTTCCTTGCAGGTGACAGCAACGTATGAGCTTATGAGCTTATGAGCTTTTGAGCCACGCATGAGCCACGTGGCTCAAAAGAAGTGGCAATTGCGGCCATGGATGACAAGCGTATGGTGATTGCCGTGGTTGCATATTCCATGGCTGGCGATCTGCTGCCCCTTCAGTTGATTTACACTGGCAATACTTCACGGTGCCACCCGGACAATACTAACATACGCATAGCACAACAAACGTGCAATTTTTATCTCACAAATAAAGAAAACCACAGAGGCTAATGGGAAAAGAACACATGACTGGATCACTCATGTTTTGCATGCATAGTACAAAAAACAATGTGTGGCCATGGGTGTCAAAGTGGGTATCCAAAAACGTCTTCTCTTGTTAGATGCATGGAAACCACACACAACAGCTGAGTTCAAAGACTTTGTGAAAAACAACTAAAAGTATGTGAAGGTACTTTACATTCCAGCCAGGTACCTGTCAAAGGTACAACCGGCTGATGTCGCCCGTTCAATGCAAGCATCCATACTGCCTTTCAATAGTGGCATGCAAGGGAAGTCTTAGACAACCTTAGCAAGGGTGGAACAGGGAAGGCAGATTTTGGCCCTGGGAAGATGAGAAACCTAGTAATGTCTTGGGTTTGACACTCGTGGTTAGCACCGAAGGAAGATATAATGTACATTGAGAAGCCAAGGTTACGATGTGACCTCGACATTGTGATGGATGCAAGCCTTTTTGAGGAATCTACTGGGGAAGCTATGGAGCCTATTAACTACCTCTTTCTTGATGCGGTTCAGCCAGAGCATGAGGAGATTGTGGATGTGTATTTGTCTTTTATGAACTTTTCCGTGGTTTGAATGAATTTCCTCATTGCATTGTTGACTCAAAACAATGTGTAGAGAAACAAGGAACTGGAGATTTGTAAACCGTTTCATCTATGACGGAATAAGTTCAGTACGTGTTTGAATGGGCGAAGGATAACAATGATTTTAGTCAAATTTAAGAGACAATATGGTAGGCTAGCAACCCTAGAAATGAGTAACACATAGGTCAGTAGAATGGCCAAACCACATCTTACACGGCTTCACATGGCTTGGAAGAGGACCGTGTGGCAGGCGGTTCTAGAGCCATGTCAAGTGGGAGAAGCCCTCAAAGGCAAATGAATCTAGAAGACCATACTCAGATGGCATGGCGTAGACCAATTCCTCCATAGTATGAATCTAGCAATCAGACACGCCGTTCTGCTGTGGTGTAGCATGGACGGAGAGTTGGTGAGAAGTACCGTGCTCATCAAAAAAGTTTTACATCTTGCCTAAGAACTGACCACCACAATCTGAGTGGAATGTGAGGAGGGTATGACGATTCTGGCGCTCGACCATCACCATTACCATTGCTCTTGTGGTGGAGGCTGTAGACCCACCTCATCGAGGTGAATTCATCTGTCCCCGTGAAAACATATCGCCCCAATCAGAGAGAGAGAGAGAGAGTGTGGGGAGGGGGGGGGAGAGAGAGAGAGAGGGAGAGAGAGAGGGAGAGTGTGGGGAGGGGGGGGGACAGAGAGAGAGAGAGAGAGAGAGAGGGAGAGAGAGAGGGAGAGAGAGAGAGAGAGAGAGAGAGAGAGAGAGAGAGGGAGGGTCCAAGTGGACCAGCTGGAGTAGACACAGTACCTGGGAAGTGAATTCAAGATTAGTGCAATAATGCATCTTACCCTGGACACAGAAGAGACAATCTATCTTTCGTGACTTCTCAAAGGAATTCAGGTCAAGACGGAGGACTATCTGAGTTTCAGCCTGGACATTTTTTCAGAGCTCACAGGACAACGGCGACAATGCAGCAAATGCTGATGTGTTATAGAGGGAGCACCAATGAAAAGCACACACACACATGGAGGAAGGAGAGGGGGCATAGGGAGTGCAACAAAACACACGATACAAGTCATCGACAACTAAGGCACAAAGAACAACAGCACGAGGGTCGAGGATGGTTATTGTGGCAAAGTCAACAAAGCTCTTAACAGAGAGAGTCATCTTGGTACAATCATAAACATAGAGCAGGCTGTGCTCAAGAGCAAGGACAATGAGCACGTAAAAATTGTACAAGGAGCCAGACAGACCATTGACATGTACCACCCTGATTCCCTGGATAGGCAATGGCTGACCACACCCTGTACAAACAGACCGGAATGATGATACAAAACGGAGAACCACAGAGTCAATCTGACGACAGGTCATGTGATGGATGGCTTCAGATTTAACGATCCAAGTGACATTTGCCTCCCGACCTTTCATCGATAGAGAGTAACATGCCACAAAGCACTCTCCCTCTGCTGGACGCTCAACAAAGGCATCTGAGCAATAACAAATGACAAGTACATAGTAGAGTGGACGCAACAAGCAACTCGATTTGGCACACAGGATTTGGGGGTTAATGCTGGGTGTAACTAACCTTGCCAGTAGGAAAGGGGAATGTAGATAGGCACAAGGGTTGGACGAGAGGCCCAACTGTGCCAATTTCAGTTTCAAGTAGAACATATGCCAGAATTGCAACATTTTCCCCCTTGTGATGGTTTTTTCCCCCTACCTTCACAGCCGCAATCTATTGCGAAGGAAGGATAGAGCTCTGTCAAGGAGCAATCAAGGATTCAAGCAAAGAGGCACGTGGAAGTGCCAGTTGTGCAAGCAAAAGTGAGGCCGACATGAGCGTGAAGCAGAGCATCACAGGCGGCAAGGGAAGACCGCATACCGTCACCAGATCCAACCCCTTATTTGGGGGGATAAGGCAGACGACGAATGGGCAGGGGATAAGTCCCCATGCGGCCAACAGCTCCAACACCTCATGTGGGGGCAGCCGGAAAGCGGCATGTGGATAGAGGCATGAAAAAGCAAAAAGAAAAATGAGAGAGGAGCGACAGTGATGGCAGCCGTGATAGTGAACGGAGAACGTTAAGAAGAAAGGATTAAGGCCACATCAAGCAGTGAAGAGAGCTTGGCACTTGGCATAAAGCGGGTTGGCGAGGGCATCGGCTAGCTGGTCATCGGCACGAACGTAAAAGAGCTGAACCTTCACCAACGGCATCTCGCCCGTAGTGAAACTGATGTTTGACATGTTTTGTGCGGTCATGCGGTATCGGGTCCTCGGACTGAGCAATGGCACCCTGATTATTGCATTAGAGGGTCGTGGGTTATAACTGGTTGAAACACGGTTCACCAAGGAACGTACAAATCCAGACCGCCTGATGTGTGGCTGCACTTTGAGCTATGTACTCAGCTTCTGTGGATGAGAGTGTGACACCGACTGTTTATTGGAGCGCCAACTGACGGGTCCTCCATTGAGTAGGAAGAGGTAGCTGGACATGGAACGGCTGGTGTCCTGTTCACCAAAAAGGTCAATGTCACAATACCATTTGAGAATGGAGGTGATGGACTTAGAGTAGTGGATTCCCAAGTGGGCAGTGGTGCGGAAGTAACAAATTCAAATGAAGATGATCTTTTGTAGGAGATTCAACCCTTGGCTGAGAATGGCAATGATGTACGAGAGGTTGGGCCACGTAGCAACGGAGGCATACATGAGTCTACCATGACTACCATGTGTAACTCTGTGTAGATTGTATAATTATGTGTAACTCCGCACAAATCCATACAACTCCGTACCATTCCGTATAACTTCGTACAACTCCATACAACTCCGTAGGGCTTCATCCAACTTTGTATATCTCCATACAGCTGCATAAAACTTTGTATAGCCCCGTGTTAGTCTGTACAACTCTGTATAGCTCCGTGCAAATTTGTACAATACTTTACAACTCCGTACAACTCTGTACAACTCCGTACTTGTCTCCCTAACCTGGAGTGAGTGGGCCTATTTTATGTTTTATTGCATGTTTTGTTTCTTGAACTGTAAGAGGGGTATTTCTGAACTTGGAAATTTCCCCTTTGGTACGCGTAAGGACTACTTCCTTGGTCTCCAGCACCGACTAGTGAGCGAAGCTCGCAGGCTACTAGGTGAGGCACACATAGCGAGCCTTGCATGTAAGAAGGGCCTTACCCCTTCCAAACACTTGTGCTTTTTTTAGGATTCTTCCATTGTGTTTTGGCTCAAGAATGTTGTCACGTCCACAGTCGAGTATGAAACAACTTGTGTTCAATTTGCTTTTTGGTTCTCAGTGGTAGTCCTAAATACTACACTAGGAATGAGAACTTCACATGGGAGGCATATGTGCATGATTGAATTCATCAGACAGCGTTTGACAACTCACTTACACACCATGACGGGCCACAAATGGGTCCACCCTGTAGCCGATAAATGGAAGCATGTCCATCGGTCTTAGGACTCATCGGCAGTGTCAATGGGCCTCATTTGGTGATAGTGCTTCAGCCCCTTTATGCAAAATTTCTACCTAATACACCTATCTTGTACTTGCACATTATTCTTCAATAGCTTCTTCTTGTATTGTATCACCCACGTCATCTTGACACAATGACATGTTTTTGGTTCTTGAAGATGTACAAGGCTCTAATGCTGCTCTCACCTTTGTATTTATAGCCACCACAAGTACTGCATACAAACTGGTAAGCACGTGATTTGGCTGTGCCATTGAGACATACACTTTGCAGATGTCTCCTTCGGGTCGGTTGGTGCAAATTCACTAATGTAGCCATGCAGGTTGCCACAATAACCGACATCATTGCCTTTTAAGAATCCATAGTAGCTACTATCCTTGCCTCTGGTGTCACTTCTACTTGTGCGTCTAACGCCCACTTGACATGACAAAAATTGACCTGTCCAAGAGCATAGCATGTGCTTCTTCTTGTCTCGATTGTCACAATCATTTCCTCTCTTACAGCCATTGTGCTCACAGGCATCGCCAACCTTCTTGTCTCCACTACAACTGAAGTTACTGTCATTGTTCCATCTGTAGATGTAGTGTAACGGAAATGGTCTGTTTTACGACTAATTGTGGAACCGTAGGCCCTCGGAAACATTCGTGCAAGGAGAGCGCATGAGTGGTTGCCTCAGCAATTTCGGCTGAGAGAAACTGTGCCACAATGGGATATTGTCTTCATAGGGTGTTTTTGCGTACATGCATCTTGATCCTTATTGTTCCACGTGGCACCACCACTTGCAAATTGGACTCTAACACCTTTTGATAGTGGTGGAGGAGAGATGCGATGGATCTCCCATCGCAACACTCCTCTTTGCCTCAAATCCGGCCCTACAACCAGAATCTGGCCTTAGGTCAAACTAGACTCTAGACTGGCATCATTTTTTGGACCTCGATTGCTCGAGACATCGGTCTCAAACCTCAATATCCATGAACTACAGGGAAGTACCATTTTCATTCCTAAAACTGGCTCATACATCACATGTTTCCCTTCAGCCTTTGTTCTCTTCTAGGCTAATTAAGCCTCTATCTACACTTGCTCTCTTCCCTTTCTTGCTTATTTGTGCCCACATAGTTCTGTGTGGAGTTGCATTTTGCGTCGGGTTGGGTTGTCTTGCTGTGTGAAACCTGGCTTAGCTCCTTTTTCTTCCCCTCTTTTTTTACACACTTGAAACAAACGTTGTCAATAATTCTTCGGCATAGTGATAGATCGTTATCACAGCTGATGACGGTGTGTATTACGCTATGGTACACGAGGATATATGGCGTGAGTGGGCTCTCCACCTAGAGTCCCTCACCACTTGGCGTGTTTTTGAGAAATGTTTTCGTCACGAGCAAGAAGACCTAAACATATTTGCAAATCAATTTGCAAATATTTTCATATCCCGCCTCTAGCCCAACGTGCACACTTCCCTTGTATTTCTCGGCAGTGTTGGTGTTACTGCTGTCTTTGCTACCACCTAAACTCTTGCCTCCTCTGCCTCTTACTCCTTGTCCACTCAGTCTGACCCTATCAAACAGTGGTTGTAAATGGTACCGGAGCCACCAAGCTCTTACCCAGCCCTTACGACGTAAGTATGACATTGACATATGAGCTCCCTACATCACTCCCATCCCTCTTGTTCTATTCTTGGGAGGTTAGCTTCAATGCTTGGGCTGAATGCGAGCAACTAAGGAACACAACCATGTCTCTAAGCCCTCTACCGTGCCACTGTCTGTCCCTGTTGTATTTGATTTTGTGCATGGCATCCCCATCCTCATCACTGGGAAGTCGGAAAAGTTTAATAACAAGATCGGCACGTATGATACTGATACCATGCATCCCACAGCTAATGAACCTGTTGGTGCCTACGTGCTTATCAAGTGTTGTAAATGTTTGACCGGAAACGATCACAAAAGAAGTTGTACTTTCAAGTGCAACAAGCTTGTCATGCGTGCTGATGAGGTCGTTCATGGCTACTCAGCTCAGAATCTCAGATTAGTGCATGATTTCAGACTCGTAGCATTTGGTTAGCCCCCTATTGTTCCTTCCATTGTCAACGACCGCATTTGCAAAATCCTGAACTTCTTTCATGAGGTCAAGGCATCGGAGCTTGGGCACATTGATGGTGTACCTATCTTTGACCAGCCCCCGCCGAGCGTTGGTACACTCTTGGAGTTCAGCGCATAGCATCTCATTGACTGGTGGAACACGTTGTGAAACAGATGCATTCGTCATACTACTATTGCTACAATGACCACTTGTATACGTCCTCACTCTACCTCCATTCCCTCGAGGTCATTGACATTGTCCGTCTCTTTTTCTACACCATTCTCCTTATCAAAGTTGGCAAAAGAGGGAACCAGGAAAAGAATGGGGGTCCAAATGGGGGCTCAAGTGGTGGACAAGGAAGACAAGGAAAGGAAAAAAGCACAGTTACATCCCCCTCCATCCCTCTTCCTTGCACAATCACCTGTTGGAATCACGGTGCATCGAATACATTCAGACCAGAAGTACGTTGGAGCACCCGATGACGCTTGTCTCATGTCGGCCATGCATGTGCAATCGGTAGCTTCCTTTTGTGGTGTTAGTGGTGCGTCTTGTTGTTGGAACTTGAGGAGAGAGGGAGCCTTCGAGCAGCGAGCATGTTTGATTGGAAGGGCATCACTTGTGCTGAAGAATGGTTATTCAATCACTCAAAATGATGGAGTACATATAGAGCTAGAGCTTGGGCAAGTCAGCCCTCTCACAAGCCACACCACTTAGCCTTGGAGGCTAAGGCTCACACACTAGAGTCCATAATCTCACACAAGGGAGGAAATCAGCCTAGCAATCAGGCTGACCACTCACACACGACCTTGAGAGCTAGAGAAAGCTCTCATGGTACACTCCTAGTGGTCACATAACCCACAAACCCATGGAGAATCGCCATGTGTCCATGGCTAGCACACAAGGATCTCACCTCACCTAAAAAGTAAGGAGAGGTACCTTTATCCTAGTCAGCACACTCTGACAAGGCAATCCTAAGACCAAGGACCTTTTTGGATATTTCTCCCATCAG
>SZWC01005464.1:69506-92991 GCA_023375785.1 Penium margaritaceum | reverse complement strand
GCCGCATCCAACTTCTGGTTCCAAGCACGCGACGCTTGCTTGAGGCCGTACAGCGACTTCTGCAGCTTGCAGACCAGGTGCTCCTGGCCATCCATGACGAACCCCTCCGGCTGCTCCATGTGGATCTCCTCCTCCAAGTCACCATTCAAGAATGCCGTCTTGACATCCATGTGGTGAACCTCGAAGTCCTCAGCTGCTGCATAAGAGAGGAGCGTGCGCACAGAGGCAAGCTTTGCAACAGGGGCAAAAGTTTCTGTGTAGTCGATGCCCTCCTGCTGCGAGTAGCCCTTGGCGACCAGCCTCGCCTTGTACTTTTCCAGGTTACCATCTGCTCCCCGCTTCTACTTGAACACCCATTTGCACTTGATCACCTTACGTCCCGGTGGACGCTCAGTCGGCTCCCACGTGCCATTGTCCAGCTGCGACTGTATCTCCTGCTGCACGGCTTGCGCCCAATCTGCTGCATCCGGTGCAGCCATGGCCTCCTTGTATGATGTTGGCTCATCTGAATCTGCTGCAACTGCGACGTTCATCTGTTCTGGTTTCTGAAGCATCCAGAAATGGCCGCGCTCACCAGGCTTGTAACGCACCCTAAGAGGGTATCTGCGACCTGGTGCTGGAGCGTTAGCGGGCGGCTGGCGCGGTGCTGCTGGCACAACTGCTGCTGCTGGTGGTGCTACATCTCCCTCCTCTGCTTCTGCCGATGAGACTGCTGTATCTACAACATCAGACATGGGAGAGTAGAGTGATTCTCCCACTGTCACAATAGAGGAAGGATCGGGAGAAACTGGGTCAGGAAGAATTTCTACTCCCACTGTCTCATCAACTGCTGGTTCTGCTGCCTCTTCACACACGATGTTGGTGCCGATGACGTTACTCTCATTGAAGACGACATCCCTGGAGATGATGACGTGGCCTGTATCCCTCTCGTAGAGGCAATACGCCTTGCTTGCCACGTCGTAGCTAATCATCAGCATCTGTGCACTCTTCGCATCCCACTTTTGCCGCTTCTCCTTTGGCACGTGCATGTGCGCCAAGCTGCCAAACGCGCGAAGATGACCTACGCTTGGCTTCTTGCCGAACCACGCCTCGTACGGCGTCATCTGCTCCAGGGCCTTGGTTGGACTGCGGTTCTTGATGTAGACCGCAGTGCTCACGGCTTCAGCCCAGAAGTCGTAGGTCAGCCGAGCCNGCCAGCTGCTGCGAGGTAGTCTCGGAACTCCTTGCTTAGGTATTCTCCACCGCGATCGCTGCGCAACGCCTTGATCTTCTTGCCAGATTGGTTCTCCACCATGGCCTTGAACTCCTTGAACCTGTCAAAGCACTGGTCCTTGGAGGAAAGGTAATACACAGCAGTGTAACGGCTGAAATCATCAATGAAGGTGAGAAAATACCTAGAGCCTCCAAAGCTCTGGGTGTGCATCGGTCCGCACAAGTCCGTGTGGACCAGCTCCAACACCTCTTTTGCACGCTCCCCTGCTCCAGAGAACGCCTCGCGATGCTGCTTCCCCTCCAAACAGCCGATACATAACTGCTTCTCAAAGTTAGAGATGGTAGGCAGGTCACGCACCATCTGCTTTGCTTGAAGCTGCTGCAAAGCGCGCATGCCGATGTGGCCGTAGCGCGCATGCCAGATCTCACCATCTGTCGCCTGCACCACTGCTGTAAGACTTTGCTCACGCGGGATCTTGGTCGCCCCCAGCAGGCGGTACATGTCGCCCTCCTTCACCGACTTGGCCAACTCCTCTCCTGTTTCCTTGTTGAGGATGTAGCCATAGTCATCATCGAAGACAACGCGCAGTCCTGTGTTGGTGAGAGAGGACACTGAGAGAAGGTTGAACGCAGCATCAGGCACATACAGCACGCCATGGAAAACTCCCACTTCAATGCCACGCGGGGTCTCNGACATGTCAGACTTCGCCATGAAGAGGCGGTCGCGCACCTCCTTGGCGACGTTCATGTTGCCAAAATGGCGTACGCTAGTCTGGTTCTGCTGTTGCTGCTGCTGCTGCTGCCGTTGTTGTGACTGCTGTTGCTGTTGCTGTGGAGATTGCTGCTTTTGCTGCTGCTGCTGCTGCTCCTTCTGGTCCCTCTTAAACTTGAAGCACTCTTTCTTCTAGTGCCCCTCTTTTTGGCAATAGTGGCACTTGCCCTTCTTCTTGCCTCTCTGCTGCCCGGACTGCTGCTGCTGCTGGTTGCGTGAGCCCATGGCCATGAAAGCTGCTTCACTGCTGCTGCCGCCATTGCGCTTTGCTGCATTGCGACGCAATTCCACCTGCACCAGGTGTGTGCAGATGAAGTCGAGGTCGAGAGTTAGCTGGCACTCCACTGTCTCTCGTACCATGTCGTCGCTGGTTGGGAGTCCCCTCAGCAAGAGGAGGATGAAGCGCGTCTCTTCCACAGGGTTGCCGGCCGCTCTCAGCTGCTTCGCCAGCTCTTTTGCCCTGTCCAGATACGCCTCCATCCCTTCACCACCCTGCATTTTCAACACCATCATCTTCTCCTCCAAAAGCATGAGGAATACAGGATCCTTGCTCTCATACTTCTTGCACAACGTGTCCCACCCCTCCTTTGCAGTAGCCTTGTCACTCACGTACTGAAGATGCGGGTTGGAGATGGTGTTNGCTGGTACAGCTGCAGAAGAACCCGCATCAGCTGCACCCTTTTGCGGCGTCTTCCCCGCCACCACCTGCGCTGCGGTGATGCCTTTTGCCTATGGAACTGGAGCCGGCTCGTCGCCGCTCACCACCTCCCACAAGCCTCTCTCCTCCAAAAGGAGGCGGGTACGGATCTTCCAAAACGTGAAGTTGGTGCGTCCCTCCAGCCTCTCCAAAGGCTGGGCTGCTGTTACAATGCCAGCTGCTGCCATTTTGAGCCTTGATGATGCTCAGCGCTGCCCTTGGATGGCGGCGCTACCCCTGCTTCTGCTGTTGCTTCTGCCAGAAATCTGTCTGACAGAAAATGGACTGTAGATGCCAGCAGACTGGGAATTTTGAAAAACTGAGCCCACCACTGGAAAATTCAGCTCAAAACCTTTCAGATAGACCCATAAAACAGGGTCATCAACAGGGGATTTTGAAAGATATGCCCTCTTGAAAACAGGGTATGCTTCTGCTCCTACTCCAACTCAGACCAGCCAGTTTGTAAACGGCGTTTCTCCCAAATGAATCGATGGAATGTAAATATTTTTGAACCAATGGAAAGCTTAGGAAAAATACTACAATTCGCATGTGCCACTTGTTAAATTTGACAAAGAAATGAGAGAGTTATGGTCATCACAAGGCGACAGTCTTACTCATAGAGAAGAGTGTAGCCCTTGCCGACCTCGTTTTGAGCATAACTCTCAATCCGACCGTTGGATCTTTGCGATCTTGGGCTCGTTGGAAAGCTTGTCTCTTGCACTTGAAGATCCAGTGGTCGATCCTCAAATCTGGTGAAGGGTTTACCCCAACCCGTCACTCTCAAAGTGACGGCCTGTGCTGGCTGGAAGTGGCAGAACTTGGCTCTGATACCAAATGTTGGAACTTGAGGAGAGAGGGAGCCTTGGAGCAGCGAGCATGTGTGATTGGAAGGGCATCACTTGTGCTGAAGAATGGTTGTTCAATCACTCAAAATGATGGAGTACATATAGAGCTAGAGCTTGGGCAAGTCAGCCCTCTCACAAGCCACACCACTTAGCCATGGAGGCTAAGGCTCACACACTAGAGTCCATAATCTCACACAAGGGAGGAAATCAGCCTAGCAATCAGGCTGACCACTCACACACGACCTNTAGTGGTCACATAACCCACAAACCCATGGAGAATCGCCATGTGTCCATGGCTAGCACACAAGGATCTCACCTCACCTAAAAAGTAAGGAGAGGTACCTTTATCCTAGTCAGCACACTCTGACAAGGCAATCCTAAGACCAAGGACCTTTTTGGATATTTCTCCCATCAGGTCTTGACCCTGGACCTCTTGCCTTTGTCTTTTCTCAGGCTAAGGCATGGAGCCATCACCCATGCCCACCCAGACATCGACGGTCCATGACCCCGGAAACTTCGAAAATTCATATCTCCGAATCCGACCGTTGGATCGGCCTCAAACTTGGACCGTAGATATTTTGCCTCCTGATCTTTCCAATGGTCAAGTTGGATTGGCGATCGGAGCAAGCATCTGGTACTTTTCTGGAACTTGCTCCTGTGGACCTGAAACTGAGCCAGATGGCTCCTTTCCCAACACTTGTGCCACCACCTCCTTGGCCAAATCCAATCATCCTGGTCCCATCACCACCGCCATAGCTCCGTACAACGATGTTTTACCTCAGTATTTGTCCCCATATCCTTTTTTCAATATCCTTGTCTCATATCCCCCCTCCTTGGCTGGACCCTACATCCTGCCGGCGTGGTTCCCTTGTGTTCCTCTGTAGCACTGGTCATCAGTGAGCATCATCATCACTCCCGTCCCTCCCAAGAACAAGTGTCGGTTTGACCCCGCTCTGTCCCACCTTATCCACGAGCATCGTATTCATGATTATGGAATTGAGAGTGTTTGGGATTGTCATGGGTCACTTGCGTGGGAGTTTGATTGGGCCCTTCATGACATGTCCTCTGATGGGTGTTAGGGCTATTTGCTTGTGGACTTACGATGGATTCAAGATTGAAATTCCATCAGTCAACCTAGCATTCATGGTGCTTGTGGTCAGGAGTTATCTTCGCAGTTTACTATAGTTTATATCATTTGAGACAGAAATTTTTGGGGCATGCAGGACTATGCAAACACAAACATGAGCTCTGTGTGTGAGTGCAATGCAAAACGGCAAAAATTCAAAGATTTGACTAAGTCTGGAACGCATGATATGAAAGAACAGGGAGAGAGTACAAATGAGCCCTTAGCGGGCTTATGTAGGGGCGCCGGCAGCTAGCTGCACCGGGCCCGGTCACTCCCGTTGAACCCTAACGAGTCAGTGGGGAGAACACGCTGCAACCACCACAAAAATAACAAAGGTGGTCTCCTTCAGGCACTGGAACAGCTCTTCGAGTGCCCGAGTCTCGACCACCAAGAGAATACAAACAGTGCTAGAATTACTCAAAATCACCGTCCTGACATCACAATTGGCTTTCAAAACATCGGAAGCCCTATTACAACAATCGGGTCTCCTTGTCGCATCGGTACAGTCCACCGGGTGCGCAGGTCTCAACCCACTGAGAACACTCTCCTAGCTCTCGACGAGCTCACAGGGTTGCCGGAACACATCGACCGTGTCTCACCGGCGTTGTCGTAGAAGTTTGATACTCCGGAGGCCTGTCCTGTCTTCACGCCCTTCTCAACCGTGTACCACCGATGTGGGTATATGGGTAATCCATTGGCATCAGTCGTGACGGGTAGAAGCCACTCAAACCAACACTCCCCCTGGCTGACATGGCCGTCAACGCCAAGAAATGTGAGCGAAGGCACGGAACAACAGCGTATGCCAAGCCATGATAAGCACGAGTGAACTCACACACATACACATCTACAACCCATCTAAGGTCTCCTTAGACAGTGGCACATCCTACCAAGTGTCTGGGTTTCAACCATGAGAGGAGTGATACAGACGCACACAAACCACTGTAATGCACATCACACACATGTCAGATGACAAGCGAGTCTCCTCGTGACACTGGTGGTACTAGTGCCCGGGTCTCGACCGCTACAAGTAATGAAACACAATAGCATCATCAACCAAACACAAGATCATGGAGGGATCTCCTTGCAACACGGGTGCAACTCACCACGTGTCCAGGTCTCAACCACTAATGCAACCCAGCTCGCATGCACATGCCACACTCAGTATAGCCACATTCCAAGACACGATCACATGGTCTCCTCGTGACACTGGTGCAACCCACCAAGTGTCTGGGTCTTGACCAATAATGTGCTACCATCCACATGCAATTGTGCATGCACGTAGCATGAGCCACACGCCGGATGCTCTAGTATGCTCATAGTAGAGCATGGACCTCGCCATGCATCTCCCAAGACGTCGCGTCAGGTCGAGGTCCACACATCACTCCCCCTAGACAGATGAAATTGGCGTCGATGTCCTCGATGGAGATGCTGATGCCGTAGGTGAACAGATACTGAGCGATGAATCATGTGGTCTCTCCATCATGTAGAGATAGCTCCCCCTGTTGCGTACGAGTCAGCTCCCACTCTCAAAGACGAAGTGGTGTCTTCGGCTACAACTCCTCACATTACCTGGAGTGTACCGATCCTCACGTGACTGCCAAGGGTCCCAACTCACAGTCTCTCATCTCTCTACTCTACTGCAATGCATCTGGTTTGCTAGAGGAAAGGGAATGGACGCGTAGCATGCAAGCGTGGATGAAGTGGTGGAGCTGGCCTCAAAGGAGGAATAAAGCACCCTAAGGCACATGGGTGTACCGCCAAAAGAGGAGGGCTAGAGCGACGAACCGGATTACCAGTCATAGAGGAAGGTGACGATGGAGCAGCGTAGTCCGGTGGATGAAGATGCGTGATGACAGCAACAAAAGGAGGAGCGATGACGAAGACAACAGGAACCATGATGGCAGAAACTGAAGGCACGCTCAGCTCTCCTATGGTAGTATCTCCATCGGACGTCATACTCGGAGTTGCTATAGGATCCTCCATGAGTATGGGTGTGCAAGATCCTGATAGTGGAAAGCTCCTGCTCATATTACTGGTACTCCCTTGCTCTGACAATTACTCATGGGCTCCGATGACCTCCCGCTGCAACATCACTACACGCTCCTACAGGTCAGCGTAATCTTCCTTGGACATGAGGAGGTGGCCCATGTCTGCCTCACGTAGGATGATCTCTGTCTCACTGGATGCTATACATGTAGACTATAGAAATTGCAAGTACAACTCCATCTGCATCTCTACTGCTAGAAGACGATGAATTCGATGCTACTACATCCTCCTAGGGGTCAACCAAACTTGCAATGTGCTGAGATGCTAGAACGTTGGATGCAGCTGCAAGTATGGCATCCACACCACAGCTCGTGTCTGTCATATGAGGAGATTTGAGCGGTCGCATGTCAAGAGAGAAGGAGAAGGAGGAGTCGTCGGAGTCCGTGGAGCATGTGGAAATATCGTCCGTGCAGGTAATGCCACTCTCAGCGTTGATGTGATCAGTATGGTCATCAACAGGTGAATACGAGAGGGCAAACCTCACCTCCTGTTGACGAGATGGCTCCATCTCCGTGTACGGATGTGCTCCACTGTCCTTGACTGCTGCCGTAGTGGACACAAGTGTGCAAGAATCCATCTCAACAATGCCTGTCAAGGCGTCCAGCAAGCGCAGCTGGCCCTCACGCACCGTCTCGCCGGGAAGGCTGGTCGCTGCCACCTACTCGATAATGGAGTGAATACCACCATTTGACTCTGTCATGTGTGTCGCTGCTCCATCGTGTGTATGGGAGCCCGTAGACTCTGGGAACATGGACAACTGTTCACGCTCAAGCTGGTCGTTAGGTAGCGAAGATGACATGATGGAGCCGGCTGTGTCTCCTGTAGCCCATGTCCCGGTGACATCTCTCAAAACTGCTACTCTTAAGAATGCCTCAACCTCTAACACCAGCTGGCCGACTCTGCTCATGCACTGCGACAACTTTTGGTCTGGTGTGAGCCTCCTGTGCCAACGTCCCTAGAAGTCCATATGGGACATCCTGATCCGCACGATACTCCCGTGTCACCGCCGGGCCGCTACCGGTCAGCGTCGCGAGTGGAATCGCCCATCCACGCGGGACCTGCACTCTTGCTGATGCAACTTGCTACTATAGAATGTCCGTCTCCTGCCCCAGCATAAATGTTGACCTCGATGACATACATGTTCCAAGCACTCCAACCTCCGCCGAACTGGTGTGAGCCTGCTGCATACTCTCCCCCAAAAGCTCAGTTGACGCATCCCGATCCATATGGGACTCATGTGCCACCACCGAGCCGCCACCAATCGGAGCCGCAAGTGGCACTACCCAGGGATGTCGTGCCTGCACTCCTCTTGGTATAACCTGCTACTCCCAAAGATCTGGATCAAGCCTACACATGGAAGTCGCGCTCGATGACACGCAAGTTTTCACCATGAACGCCATGTCATGATCAAACTCCATGTCGTGTGCTGTCACCGTATCATCTGAATCTGCCTGAGCTGACACTCGGGCACCGCGATACGGCATAAGTGTGGATCTTGTCGCTACAGTCATAGTAGGCAATGCGCGGTAAGCACAGTCGCCCTTGATAGGTGCAGCAATAGAAGTAGAGGAAGTGGAGGATGTATCAAAACTGGCACGAGCACGTCGTGCGGGGCGCTAATGTCGATATCGCGTGCACACACAACTCGAATGATTGCATGAGGACATGTCATCTCAAGGTAGCGTCGTGGTAGCAGGAGAGTGGAGGATCGAAAGGATGGTGGCAGCCTGGGACTGGCTGGCAGGTGGAGCTAAAGATGCACCATCGGATGAGGAAGGAGCTGAGGATGAAGGAGATGTGATCGAAGAGGCCGTCAACAAACTAGTAGCAGAAGCACGATCAGTGACGATGAGATCACAAAGCCGCAGCACCATCTGGCGTAGGCCATGGATCTCGGCGAATATGGTTGCCAGAGGTCCAGCTAGGGGATGTACTAACGCTGGCATATTTGTATGTTGTGGAGGACGCAGGCTCAAACGAGGTTGAAGCCAAGGTGGATGCCAGCCGCGAGGGCGCGTCCAGCAACACCAACCATGACGTTCATCACCATAGTAATAACATGCGAATGCATAGGGCACCAACTCAAATGTTTGCGTACTCATCTCGTGTGCTAGACGATGGATAGATGCTGAGGGTACCTACTCCCGGTGGTAAACACCAAGCCACGGGAGAGGATGAGACCAGTAGGTACTGTCACTCCCAAAGGTCACGGCGTCGGGGTTAGCAAGCGTGACCATACGGGACGAGCTGCACTACCACAGTATGCCCGGAGAATGGAGTCTGACTAGCTGCGGCTACTTATGTTGCTGCCACTAATGGAGTGAAGACTTCTCTAAGAACACAATGGGTGGCGGCTAAAGGTATGGCTACTACTCCAAGTGGTAGTCAACCCAACCCTCGGAGATACACAGACTCGAATCTGCCATCGATCCTACAGAGTGAACAACGCACACCAATCCATGGGCCCCAAGGAGACACCGGTCCACGATGCATCTCGAAATGAAGATTGCCACAGACAACACAATACGTTGTCGGCTCGGATGGCAAAACTGCAAGCGCTGCTGCAATTTCTGCTACTGTTGCAGTGGTTGCTGTTACTACAGGTGTCGGAGAGATGTTGGGCTATTCTATGGCCCAGCACGATTTGTATATGTACATGTTTTTTTCTCTCGCCCTCACCCCCTCTTTTCCTTCTTTTTTATTTCTTTTTTTACTCCTCTCCCCCTCCTTTTTTTCCTATGCTCACCCCGGATTTGACCGGCACCCATTTCTGGATTGCCCTCTAGGAAGGGGGCAGGTCAGGATTGGGAAGGGGGGATAAAAAAGGAGGGGTGATTTCAGGTCGCCCCCCCTCGCTCCTTGCTCACTCGCCAAAAAGAAATGAGCAAGCAAGTGAGCGAGTGAGCGTGTGAGAGAGGGGAGGAGGTCCGTCCCTCTCTCCGTCCCTCGGCCGACGGGGCCGACAGGCCCCTCCGAGGCGCCCCTTGGAGGGGCTCAACGGGGCCCTCTAAGGGCCCCCTCGAGAGAAGGGGGAAAACGGGGCTGACAGGCCCCCTTGGAGGGGGCCCCCTGATAGGGGTTGAGGGGGTCCCTCCGAGGGGGCAAGGGCCCTCAGAGGAGGACTGCGAGGCCCTCCTCATTCCGCAGCAGCAGCTGCAGGAGTAGGTGGAGCTGCTACAGTTGTTATTGCTGTTGTTGCTTTAATTGCTGCTACTGCTTTGCATAGTAGTTGCTCCTACTCCTTGCTGCTGCCACCACTGCTGGTTGCTGTTATGCACCGTTGCTATTGCTGCTGCTTGCAACTACCGCCGTTGCTGTTGCTACTGCTACACGCAACTGTTGCTATCATCGCTGTTGCACGCTACAGCTGTCGACGTTGTTGCACGCTGCTACTACTACTGCCGCCGCTGCTGTGGTAGCTCCTGTTGCTGCTACTATGTACTGCTGCTGCTAACGCCGTTGTTGTAGTGGCTGATACGTTACTATACCTGCTATTGTTGCTATTGCTGTACGACATAGTGGCTGCTGCTACTGCTATTGCTGCCGCTTTTGCAGATGTTGCAAAGGCTAGCGCTGGCCATTGCTACTGCTGTCGCCGCCGATGATGCTGCTGTTGTGAGCGGCTTCTCTGACGCCATTTCTCTTGTGGCACCGTAGTTGTCACGGCTGCTACGTCTGCTATTGATACTGCTTTTGCTACTGTAGTCGCAAGCATAGCAGCAAGTGAACTCGCATAGCAGCAAGTTCACTTTCTGCTATGCGCGGCTCACTGCCCTTTTGGCATTCACGTGCAGTCACTTCGCGCTCCCTCATGCTGTTGCCGGCGTGGCGCCACGTGGCGCCTTCTCTTTACGTTTCACCCAATGCTACTGCTTTACCTACTCACACGCCCCCCTGTGCTCTGATACCAAGTTGGAAATACATAGGACATGCAAACACGAAAACGAGCTCTATCTGCAAGTTCAATGCAAAATGACAAGAGTTTGACTAAGTCTGGAATGCATGATATGAAAGAACAAGGAGAGTTCAAATGAGCCCCTGACAGGCTTATGTAGGGGCGCTAGCAGCTAGCCACACCGGGGCTCGCCACCCCCTTGAACCCAAACGAATCAGCGGGGAGAACACAGTACACACACCACGAGAACAACAAAGGTTGTCTCTTTGAGCCACCGGAACAGCTCTCCGAGTGCCGGGGTCTTGACCACCGAGAAAATACGAATAGTGCTAGAATCACTCAAAATCAGCATCCAGACACCGCAAACGGCTTTCTGAACATCGGAAGCACTGCTAGAGGAATCGGGTCTCCTTGTCACACCGGTACAGTCCACTAGGTGCGCAGGTCTGAAGCGACCGAGAAAACTCTCCTAGCTCCCGACAAGCCCACAAGTGTGACACAATGAAAACTTCAAACATAACCTAAATTTTACAGTCAAGATGGACTGTCGTAATCATACCCTGATTGCAACAGTCCATGGACACTGTTTCGCGACCGACAGCATGAGGTCGCGTCAAGTTTGACGCAAACGCATGAAGCAAGCACTAGAAATCAAACCCCATCGAGCATCTCGACATGAATTACGGTGAGGAAGCTTCCACCATTCTTTCTAAAGAAATACACAAATAACTATGAATAACTAACAAATCATAACTTAATAAAGAAGCAACGTAGCTTTGAAAGGGCGAGGCGAGCTATGACGACTTGGGCAAGGAAAGACCACTCCAACGATGAGGATGGTCATTTAGTTTCACAACGCGAATTTCCAAGCTCGCCAAGACCTTTCGACTCTAAGTCCCAACTTCCGCGTTGCATTTGGTACCAGAGCCAGAACGACCGGTGACATTACCGCTCGTCCTCATCCCTTTGTGTAGTTGGTCATGTTGCACGGGGAAAATTGTACCCATCGACGAGTGACGGTCGCACTTCGCAGTTGCACTGGTGGAACGCTACCCGTCCACTACTCCACATCCACCACTCGCTCACTCTCACCCTTCCCAACCTTGGAGTTCCTACTTTGCCCCAACTCCACCCTCCTAAAACCTCTCCCTCTCTCTCTTCACTCTCATCCTCACCTCGTCCAACAGCGAAGTCGCGCCACTATCCGTTTTGACGTGAGGAGAGGCCGATGGGAGGAGGCATGCCGGAGCAGGGGGTTGCTGGACCAGCTGCTTGCGTGGCCAGGAGCTACTACAACGGCAAGGGAGGCATTCAAGGGCGAATTGGGCGTGACCAAGCCTCCAAGGCCAAATTTCTTTTTTTTGTTTCTCCACGGCCAGAGAGACTTCTGAGTCAACCCCGTATTCCTGGGTGGACAAGAGAAGGGAGGAGCCATATCTTGGCCTCCAGGCCTCCGAATTTCAAGCCGTTTTTTTTGTTGAGCTCAAAAAAATATTTTCTACTTGATTTTATAACTTATAGGTTGTCTTTGCGCCGTTTGGTTGTGGCTATTCCATTTCCCAAGAGATTCTCGCTCTCCTTTGGATTCCAAGACTTGACCACACCCTACTTTCAGAAATTTAGTGTTTCATCCTTAAAAAAAATCTTCTCTCAGCAACAACCAACCTCTTTAAAAAAAAAGGTGAAGGGGGAATTCTCAAAAGCAACCTCGGTCCACCTCTCACGAGGTGAAGAAGGGTATGCTTTGGGAACCTCGGCCCACCACTCAAGAGGGTGAAGGAGGGACTCCTCAAAGCCACCTCGGTCCGCCTCTAAAGAAGTGAAGGAGGGCACGTTTTGGGAGCCTCGGCCCACCGCTCAAGAGGGTGAAGGAGGGAACCTCCCAAGCTACCTCGGTCCACCTTTCACAAGGTGAAGGAGGGCAAGCTTTGAGAACGTCACCCACCTCCCAAAAAGGGTTTGAAGTGGGGCACACCTTGACTACCAGTGTGTCCTCCACCCATTTAAAAAAAATGAGAGAAGATAAAAATCACAAAGGAGGAGGTTGGGAAAAGGGTGACCCGTAGCGAGGCCTTGCAAAAGCAATGGCGGGCCTTGGGACCAAACTTTCTGTGGTTATGGGGCGTCCTCCAAACGTCAGCCGACGCCGCTTGAATGAGCAAACACAATGGGATCCAAGGAACGTAGCGGGACGTTGGTGCCGGTGAGCACCCTCGCAAAGCCACGCCAAGATCCAGTGGCGAAAGGGGGAAGGTATCGACCAGCGTCGCCAAGAGACAAGACGCCAAAGGCTCCTAACAAGGAGCAACACATCAATGGTGCCCACGCAGGCGAACCACAAGGCGATGAGTAACCACGCAAGTTGATCGTTGAGCTCAACTTTGGCCGCGATGCTCAGCCAACTCCGGCCAACGAAGGCTCGAAGGCTGCTGAAGAGGATACAGCCACTATCGCCAACTCCAAGGAGGTCATCGACGGGGGCGAGCATGGGGATGAGTCCTTAGACAAGCCAGCGGATCAGGTGGTCATCGAGGCAAAGCAAGACATGGACGAAAAAGCCGAGGCCCACAATTCCGCCAGCAAAGGCAGTGAGGAAGGAAAGTCCGCATCCATGGAAGCGGTTGAGGAGGCAGATATGGAGCGACTGTCTCAACGTGCTGATGGAGGCAGTCGTGCTACTCCCCGTATTGAGGGTGAGGGAGGCCACTGGGCAAACCCTCCAAGCGCCGTAGTGGCACAACGTGCACTTGGCGGTGATGCGTGTTGCCTCAACGCTGAAGACCAACTCGACAAGCTTTGCGCCCGCCTCTCAGCAGAAGACATGGATCTTGGCATGAACATCATGGGTACTCTGGCGTACGATGGTGACATGGTATGCGCCAGCCTTCGTGAACGGGTCTTCACAACGCAATGATTCAATGAGAGGCTGTATGAATAAAACACCAAGATGGTCTGCTAGTTGGCAGCTGCTGAGCACAAGATAAAGGTGGCGGGGCAAGCACTTGAGACCCTTCGCGCGAAGGAGGCGGCGAACCAGTGGTGGTGCTGAACGTGGCCGTATGAGCGGCTCGCCATGCAGACAAAGATGAGGTGGAGTAGATCTTTGAGCATCGTGAGCATGTAATCATCGAGAGTATACGCAAGGCTGCTCAAAACGTGCTTCACACCCCGGTCGGTGGACTTGCCCCACGGGCACAACCTGACACACCACGGATGAGGGTTGCAGTTGCACCAGCTCAAGCCCAAAGGATGGGTCCGGCC
Source organism: Penium margaritaceum (assembly GCA_023375785.1). NCBI lineage: Eukaryota > Viridiplantae > Streptophyta > Zygnematophyceae > Desmidiales > Peniaceae > Penium > Penium margaritaceum. The sequence goes on along the minus strand of SZWC01005464.1, from coordinate 79,137 downwards.
AACGATTGCGTGGTACTGGAGACGGCGGATCGCTACGATGGGACGAGAGAATTTAACACGTTCCTCAAGATTCTCGAGTGCAACCTACGCCTTGCCCAGGCTGACAAGGAGGAGTGGGGTGATCAAGGGATGCTCTCCCTCAAGCCTCAACCCTTTGAGAAGCTGACAGAGCTTTGCGAGGAGAAGCAACTTCAAACCGACCCGAGTTGGGAGTACTGCACACTCATGAGCGAGCTCTTCTCCAATCCCACTCACTCTCAAAAGGGGAAGAAAGAGTTGGAAGCTTACATGCAAGGAGGCATGTCTTTGGGGAAGTATGCGGATGTTTTTCTCAAGACAGCAAAGAAGGTGGACGAGCGTCACCTGACCGAATAAGCCAAGATCGGCCTCTTTCTGACTGGTTTGGCCAGCCCACAGTTTCGGGTTTTTTGCCTCTAGGATGACGAAAAGGAGTGGGAGAGTCTGCACACCCTTGTGACACGCGTTTGCGAGGTCTACAAGATGAAATCTAGCCTTTGGGGTCGTGATGCTCGCGAGAGCCGCACTTCACATAAGACACCAGCTCCAACAGACGGTGCCGCAAAGTGCTCTGCAGACGCCGCATTGGAGTTGTCAAAGAAGTTTCGCCGTCATGATGAAGAGAACACAACCCGTAGCGCAGTCATCTGCAGGATCTGCAACAAGGTTGGACATATTGCACGCAACAGACGTCATCGCGAATAGTGGTCACAGCAGCATCAGAGACAGCAGCACGGCCAGCAGCACCACAAGCCTAGTTGGCACCACGGCGGTGGCCAGCATCGTCTGAATGGCAGAGGTTAGAACGACTTCCATGGTGGTGGCCAGCAGTAAGGTGGACAGTGCTAGGGCCATGGCAATGCCCCATCAGGCCAGGGGCACCCTCAATGGGGCCAATGCCAGGGCTAGGCCTTTGCAGCTCTGCAACGTCTTGGTGCACATGGTGGCCAGTGTGGACACGGACGCCCTCGTGGGGAGGATCAGGATTTTGAGGGAGGAGCAGCCAGACGCGCTCGCCGTCCCAGCATGGCCATGAGCAGGATTTTTAGGATCCCCAGTAGCCACGAGTGGATTGCTATCTGGGATTGCCATGAGTCATAGAGAGGACGAGGGTAGAATATTCATGCTCTGTGATGATGATCCAAAAAACTTTGAGTTTCTTTCAGCACAACTTTTCTCAACAGTCTATGCACCATTCATGAATCGTGAGTCCCTCTTCCATGATCACTAATGTCCAATTGTGTATGCAACCAAGGAAAACCTGGAAAACCATGCATGTTTGGTTGTTGCTACATAGGAAACCTGGCTCTTTGCTTTGGAAGCTGCACATGAGGCTCATGAGAGAAATTCTCTAACATCAATTACGTTGGCTGTACCTTTCGGTCCAGTGATGAACATGTGTGCCTTCAAAGGATGGAAGCTTTTGGCCTCGTTCACAAAGGGACACCGCATGTGGGAACACATGGATGGTATGATGGAGCTATGAGGAAGCACTCATGCTCATCGCATTTACCACTTGGAGGGCAAGTACCCATCAATTCTTTTCCTACGCGAGTCTGAGGCAAGCATGACCATGCAGTTTGATGGCAAGCTAGCAGGCGCTCCAGCACGTATCCTTGCTGATACACGAGCAGATGACTCCTTCGTAAGTGGAGCATTTGTGCGCACATGGCAGCTAAAGTACACTCCTCATACAGTTACGGTGATTTTTGGTGATGATAGGGAGGTGCCGGTGATCGGTGAGTGTTCAACACGACTCACGTTGCTCCGCTTCACAACCATTGTTTGTCTAACGGTGTTTGACCTCATGGATCCCTTTGATGTTGTGCTGGGGTATCCATGGTTGGTGAGTCACAAAGCGCTTATGTGCTTCACCTCGAAGATGTTACGAATTTGTAGTGGACGATGGACTATCATTTTATCTCCCATTCCCCAGATTCAGCGTTTTGAAGCCCTATCCCAAGCCAGCCTCACAGGACTCCAAGTGAAACGTCAATTGAGACAGGGTTGTCGGTGTTTCCTTGCAACCCTAAAGAAACTTGATGATGAGGTGGAGAGTGACATACCCTCAGGAGTTGCCACAATCCTCTCCGAATTCTCATACGTGTTTGAACCTCCACCGGATGGGTTGCCACCCAGGCGTGCGGTCGGTCACACCATCCCGTTGGAACAGGGGGTTATGTCCCCCTTTCGATCTGTGTATCGTTTAAGTCCAGCAGAAAGACAAGAAGCCAAAACACAAATCAAGGAATACCTTCGAAAAGGCTGGATTGAACCAAGTTCGTCCTCATTTGGGGCTCCCATCCTCTTCGTGAACAAAAAAAATGGAGGTTTGAGGATGTGCGTATACTACCGGGCATTGAACAAACTCACTGTGAAAAACCGATACCCGCTACCGCGTATCGAGGACCTATTTGACCAGCTTCAAGGAGCGAAATTCTTCACGTCTCTAGATCTATCGTAGGGCTACCATCAAATTCAGATCACAGAGGAGGATGTACCCAAAACACTATCCAGAACTCATCTCGGACACTGTCAGTTTCGGGTCCTCTGCTTTGGACTGACAAACGCGCATGCAACATTCCAAGCAGTGATGAACAACATCTTCCAAGAACACCTCGGCAAGTCGGTGCTGGTGTATGTTGACAACATCCTCATCTTCTCCAAGAACCACGAAGAACACGAGTAATACCTCATAATGGTGCTTGAAATAATTCGCAAGAACCGCTTTCTCGCCAAGAGAAGTAAGTGCAAGTTTGTGCAGACAGAGTTGGAGTACCTTGGCCACGTCATTAGTGGTGAGGGGATCCGTGTCGATCCTCTTAAGGTGCAGGTCATGAAAGAATGGCCTCAACCCAAGAACGTCGGTCAGCTCCGCTCCTTACTTGGACTTCCAAATTACTTCCGGCGGTTCATGAGAGGCTACTCCACGTTGGTGAGCGCTCTCACTGCCCTGACCCGGAAGGCGAGCACTTGGGTTTGGACAGCAAAATGCACTAAGGCTTTTGAGGCTGTGAAGACGATGCTTATCTCGGCACCGGTTCTTGCATTCCCAGATCCAAAAAAGCCATGGGAGGTAAGCCGTGATGCATCGGTTACAGAGTTGGGAGCCATGCTCATGCAAGATGGCCACCCTGTTGCATATGAGAGCCGCAAGCTCTTAGATGCAGAGATCAGGTACACCATTGGGGATCAGGAACTACTTGCAGTCGTGCATGCTTTCAAAGTATGGCGCTGCTATCTTGAAGGTGCCGAGGGACAAATCACGGTGGTCACAGACCACAATCCTCTCACGTACTTCCAGACGCAACCAAACCTTTCACGTCGATAGGCACGGTGGAGGGAATACTTGAGTCGCTTCACATTCACCTGGTAGTACAGACCAGGGCGGACTAACGTGGCAGACCCATTGAGCCGAAACCCAACACATATGAGCCTTATGCTGAGCAATAATGAGATCACAAACAGCAACTTTGCCGCCATTGCGGCAGAGACAACATTGAACACAAATCCGCTTCGCCCACCCCCACGACCATTGGTCAGTGTGAACCCTTTCAAGAATAGCATTCGGATGGGCTACACTATGGACCCCTGGTTTGCTGAGCCAAAGAACATTGAACGCCATGGCCTCGTGGAGGCTGCAAGGTTGTATTGGCATGGCGAGCGGGTGGTGGTCCCCAATGTCAACAATTTACGACAACCAATCAAGTTCGAGTTTCATAATCCTCCTTCTTCAGGTCATGTCGGATCGAAAAAGACTGGACATTCTCTGGCTCAGCACTACCGGTGGCTAGGGTGGAGCACTGACATCAAGAAATACTGCATGGTGTGTGATCTGTGCCTTCGTAACAAGGCACCTGCAGGGCTCCTCCAGCCTCTACAGCTTCCTGACAACCCATGGAAGTCGATGGCCATGGATTTCATCATGGGACTCCCGGAGACCAAGAAAGGCCATGATGCCATCTTGCTCGTGGTGGACAGGGCAACAGGAAGGGCCCACTTCATGCCCACAACAACGCGCGACACAGCGGAAGAGACTGCGAGGCTTTTCTATGATGGTGTCATCAAGTACCACAGCTTACCCCTCCGCATCATCTCCGACCGTGATCCACGCTTCGCCAGCCGGTTTTGGCTTGCATTACAAGAACGTTTTGGACCGCGAAAAAGCATGTCCTTGGCATTTCATCCCCAAACGGATGGGCAAACAGAGCGCATGAACCGCACACTCTAGCAGATGCTCCCCATGTACATTGACCCAACAATGGAAGACATGGACGACTTTTTGGCCCCGGTCAAGTTTGCCGTGAACAATGCGGTCAACAAATCAACTGGATTTACCCCATTCTTCCTCAACCACGGTCGGCATCCGATGGTACCCATTTCAATGGTGAAGTGCGGGGGCGACGGTGATCAGGTGCCCTCCGTCCAAGCCTTTGTCCAACGCATGGACGCCCTCTAGCCAGATGCCAAGGCTCAATTGTATGCGGCTCGACAATGCCAAAAGGCCTATGCTGACCAGAAACGTCGTGAGCTGACGTTCTCCATCGGATATCGTGTGCTTTTAAGCACGTAAAATTTGCGGCTAAATTTTGGGTCCCAACCGAAATGGCTGGGACCCTTCACGATTACACAGAAGTTGGGAAGTTTGGCCTATCGGTTGGCCCTCCCACCAGCCATGCGCATCCATGATACCCTTCACGTGAGTTTCCTTGCACCCTACAAAACAAACGGGTCTGTTCAGCCACTCCCTCTTGCTGTCCTCGCCGTTGAAGGCCAGTGTGAGGTACACCACATCCTCCAACACCGTGAGCGTAACTTACACGCACGAGTGGTTAAGGAGTACCTCGTCCACTAGGCCAGTCGTGGACCTGACTACAACACTTGGGAGCCAGAGTCGCGAGTGCCAACTGCGGCAATTGCAGAGTACTGGGAGGAACTGGCTGCCCGTCGGAACAAGAGTGCCCTCGAGGGTACCACCTAGCATGAGTCTCCTTGAGAGGATAACGGCACTGGCCCTTGGGCTGGTCTTTGGCTTACTCCCGACAGCTTGTCACGGGGACGCCTGGGCACTTGTCGCAGGGTCGCTTCATGTAAAGGGGGAGGAAGCGTGGCCACTGCCTTTTGTCTTTGAATGCTCAACTATATCTGAACTTTTCAATGTGCCGAATCACGATGTTATCCTCTCCATGGACTGGCGCTTTTATCATCAAAGGTCAAGGATTGGGTGCAAAACTACTTCTTAAAAAAACATAAAACCGAATCGAGGACGATTCGTAGCCAAAGGGGGAGGAATGTAACACAACATAAATTTCAAACATAACCTAATTTTTACAGTCAAGATGGACTGTCGTAGTCATTACCTAACTGCGACAGTCCATGGACACTGTTCCGCGACCGGCACCATGAGGTCGCGTCATGTTTGACGCAAACGCGTGATGCAAGCATTGGAAATCGAATCCCATCGAGCATCTTGACAGAAATTACGGTCACGAAGCTTCCACCATTCTCTCTAAAGAAGTACATAAATATTTGTGAATAATTAACAAATCATAGCTTAATAAAGAAACAACAACGTAGCTTCGAAAGGGCGAGGCGAGCTATGAAGACTTGGGCAAGGAAAGACCACTCCGACGAGGAGGATGGTCATTTTGTTTTACAATGCGAACTTTTCCGAGTTCGCCGAGACCTTTCAACGCTAAGTCCCAACTTCCGCGTTATAATAGCGCTGCTGGAGCGCATCGATCGCGTCTCGCCGGTGCTGTCATAGAAGCTAGAGAAGTCTCGGGACACTCCGAAGGCCTATCGTGTCTTCACGCCCTCCTCAACCATGTACCACCAATGTGGGTATGTGGGTAATCCATCTGCATCGGTCGTGACGGGTGGAAGCCACACAAACCAACAATTTGTGTTTTGCTCACCATTCGGATCGTGGATGGCTTCTTGATACTAGAACCCAGAAACACCCATCATATGGCATTAAGTCAAGTATCATTTGTTTCCCTTGGTCTGCTAGTTGTGTCCACTTCGTTTGGAGTGGATCGAGTCAACTCCTTTTCATTAAAGGTGTTGGCGTTGTCCGTTTTAATGGTCCTACAAGGAGATGTTTCCTCTCAACGTCTTGACGATCTACGTGTGCTTGCCCCTTTCATTTAGGTTGCTTTCTGTCACAACGCTTGATGACCAGAGTGGAATTCACCTTCGTTCGTGACATCCTATGTGAGATATTTGACAGGTTTGGTTGCCTCCACGAGCCTCCTCGTTGTTGTAATCATTGTCTCAACTGTACTCTGGGGAAAATGAATCGCATGCCCCTTTTCACTCGTGACCCCTGTACCTATCAAAAGAATCACCTTGTCTTCCAAACTAATACAATGGAAGCAGATTTGAAGATCGTTAACAGGTGGTCTTTTGGAGAAATCGTGGATATTGACATGCAAGGTTGGAACAAGCTAAGTGAAAAATGGTTTAAGATTGAGGCACACCACTAGGCAATTACATGCAAACTTGTGATGGTGAAAGGGGGGGGGGGGAGAGAGAGAGAGAGAGCGAGAGAGAGAGAGAGAGCGAGAGAGAGAGAGAGAGCGAGAGAGAGAGAGAGAGCGAGAGAGAGAGAGAGAGCGAGAGAGAGAGAGAGAGCGAGAGAGAGAGAGAGAGCGAGAGAGAGAGAGAGAGCGAGAGAGAGAGAGAGAGCGAGAGAGAGAGAGAGAGCGAGAGAGAGAGAGAGAGCGAGAGAGAGAGAGAGAGCGAGAGAGAGAGAGAGAGCGAGAGAGAGAGAGAGAGCGAGAGAGAGAGAGAGAGCGAGAGAGAGAGAGAGAGCGAGAGAGAGAGAGAGAGCGAGAGAGAGAGAGAGAGCGAGAGAGAGAGAGAGAGCGAGAGAGAGAGAGAGAGCGAGAGAGAGAGAGAGAGAGAGAGAGAGAGAGAGAGAGAGAGAGAGAGAGAGAGAGAGAGAAAGAGAGAAAGAGAGGGAGAGAAAGGGAGGGAAGTGCGATCGGGAGCAGAATGTGGTAGTAACAATAGCATAAGAAATTTCTGTATTAATGGCTCAGGCCCAACATGCTGTGTTACATTTTTTTTTTGAATTGTACGGAGTGTGAAGCACATGTTGCTCCTTGGTTGTTTGAGTAAGGAAAGCATCACCATGCCTCGTTTGGAAGTATTTGTGTTCGTTGCCTTAAGTCCACATGCCCCATGATTTTGGGGTCTTTCCTACAAAGGGTACCTTTTTATAGGACAAAATGCATGATTCTTTGTCAGAGTTTCATCACATGAATCCGTGCCATGTTGGTGGCTTCATTCATACCATACGAATTCTAGTGGCCTCTGGCGGGGGAATCGATCATATGAAAATTTTTTCTTCTATGTTAAAGGAAATTTTTTACAGGAAAATTCTATGAATATAGGATTCAGAGGACCCAAAGCTATGTTTTCCGTGAGGATCATGTTTGATCTCTTGAGCGTGGTGGCCATTGTTATGAAAGGAATGAATTAAAGCTGCTTAAAAAACCTATTTCATTATTTAATTTTTTATTTTCTAAGTACATACGTTTACGGCATTGTCTATGTTTCCCATTTAGAAGAGGTGAAAGATTTCAGCAGCTGGGTTTAATCTGAGCTTGAACGATCTCTAGGCGGGTCTTACTGTCCGGTGTACTCCGCGAGCATAGGCGAAGCCTTTGCGTGCTTTCATCTCCGTGTTCCTAGCCCTTAAAAAAAAGCGCAGCCTTGTCCGGAAGTGGCGTCGAGACGCCGCCATCCCGACGGCCTATCGCGTTGCGACGTGAGTGCAGCGCCACTCCTATCGAGCTCAGATCGTTCGACTTGTGCCAGCGCGATGGCGAGCGCGATCTGACACGTGGGCCTCACTGCCACGGCGGCCGAGAAGGCCAGCTATGGTGGACCCCCCGGTTCGTGGAATTGGGGCGTAGCCACGCACACCAGTGTACCGCCTGCGCACTGCAGCTCTTTCTCATCCACCTTCGGCTTCGTGCTGAGGAGATGTTTTTACAGCATCTTCGGTACTGAACTTCTGGCTGACCTTTCTCTCAACGCCACGCTCCCCTCCCAACTCGTAGTGCCAGCTCGCACGCCAACTGAACGGTTCCGGCCACGCGTCCATTCCCACTCGCAACAGGTTACTGACCCGGTTGGGAAGAATGGCGGCCTTGTGCGGGGCGGCTGAGTCGGCTATCGCTGGTCTCTCCTTGCGACGGGACGTCACCGCAACCGAGCGGCTTCGGAGAGTAGTGGAGGCGCCGGCAAAGAAGCGAACGGTGTCAGTCAAAGCCGTCGCAGAGCCGGTGACCAAGCGGTTGACTGTGGAGGAGGCAGAGGCGCAGGTCGTTGCAGGCAACCCCCCTCCCGCTCCTCCTCCCCGCAAGAAGGCCGCTTCGCCGCGTGGAACCCCAGTCATTGAATCCTTGGTGCGTTTTCAGCGCCGGCTGTCATCGTGTCGCCCCGTCGGGCACACACTGCGCCTCCTGTTGTTGGGTGCAAGCGCCACTGCAGCTTCGTGGGTCACAGCGCCGTATCGGAATCGTGACAAAGTGCTAACGATCCACGCTCTGGCGGAGGCCTTTTCGATCGAAGGTGGAGAAGAGCAGCGCCAGGTTTGGGGTGAATCTGCAGGAAGTTGAGGAGCATCACATCGTGATGGAATGCAGCGTAGTGCCGCGTGCCGCCGTGATGGCAGCTATTGACTGGAGTACACGCGGTGAACTTCTCGGTGACCCTCTGATAGATTCAAGGCGAGCCAAGAACATTGGGGACCACCAGATTTTGCTGGAGCGAGATATCAACTGGTCAAATCACATCATCAGAGACCTTATGATGCGATTTGCTCGGCGTCCGTGCTTGTGTGCCTGAACGATCATGCCGTGCAGAACCTCGTGTCGAGGCCTAGGCGCAACCGCAGGTCGCCTTACCTGCGGGAGGCGTTCCAGGAGACTTTCATCACGCCCGCAAACTTCATCCTGCCCGTCTTCATCCATGAAGGTGGGCCCTTTCCCTCCTCCGGCCTCCACCGTTCCTTGTTGTTTCACTTGGAGAAGAAGCTTCGAAGTTGTCCCATGGCCTGTCGGAAAGGATAGAACAGGTCTTGTCGTGAAAGCGGGCCAGGTCCATTGCACGAACAGGCGCGACTGACTGCGAGCCTGGCATGGCCAAGCACAAGCATGCCTGGGACTGCCAGGCATCCTGTGTCTTGTTGAATGTCCCGTTCCTTCTTTTTGCGTATTTCCAGGCAGTTGTGGCCCTCCCTTTCTTACCTGTCTGTTTTCATGCCTCACTCTCTTTCCTCCCTGCCTTGGTGTTGCGATCCAGGCGACGATGCTAGCCCCATCGGAGCCATGCCCGGCTGCAACAGGCTTGGCTGGCGCACTGGCCTTATTGAGGAGGTGAGTCTGTGACTGTCTGCAAGTTGTGGGAGTGGTTCTACTCAGGCGGGTCCTCAACGTTTGAGAACCTGCCGGAGGACAGGTTCATTCAGGAGAGCTGCTCTGGAAGATTTGGAGTGGGGTCTTGAATCTCAATCCACCTGATAGATGCCAGGTTGAGACTGGGAAGGAGGGGGGGGGCGGGAATTTGATGACGGTTGCAGACAAGTTTCTTGTGGAAA
>SZWC01005464.1:40711-50711 GCA_023375785.1 Penium margaritaceum | reverse complement strand
TGGAGAATCCTCGACGCACCGTGACGACTCAACGTGACGAAGGATGTTCTGGCTCCGAGACGGATAGCGCCAGAGAGCCGGAGCGGGTCTCTGCAGCTGCAGTCGCGCAAGCAGGGGAGCGTGCTTTGGGGATGGATGCCAAGTGGTCTGGTGCGGCTCCTGAAGGGGTTGGGGTTGAATCAGACATGTCAACACTCTCAACCGGCCTGGATCCAGAAGCACGTTCGCACAGTTTCCTCCCTCCGGAGGCCCTCTCTGCGCCCACATCTCCCCTTCCTCCCCATGCCATCTCTCCTCTTCCCTCCTCCACCTCTGCTGTACCCATGTTGACCCCTCCTCTCCCACCCTCCCCTGCCTCCTCGAGTCTGACTCAGCTTGGCGACGGCCGTGTGCTGTCGGCGCTGGTGGACGTGTGCATGGCTGCGGGCCAGGTGAGTGCGGCGGAGGGGCTGCTGGCGTTGGCCAAGGGGCAGCACGTGGGGGTGGCGTGGAGCAGCGCGCTGCGCGTGCTGCGGCGCCTCGTGCTGGAGGACCGACTGGAGAGGGCTGGCGCGCTGGCCGGAGGGCTGGTGCTCCTTCGGCGACGACGCGGCGCCGAGAGGAGGGGAGAGAAGGGCGAGGGGTTGGAGGCCGAGGCCAGAGGCCAGGCCGGCGTGAGGGTGGTGGGTGGCGCGGAGGCGCTGTCGTTGGCTCTGCGGCGGCAGGGTCAGTAGCGACCACACTGCGTTTGATGGGGATGGGCTTTGGCCGAGGGCTGTGCGTGCAATGGGTGGGACTGCCGCTGACTGCGGTGTCGTCGGCGCACAGATTCGCAGGTGGAACTTATCACTTGAGAGACGACAGAGACTATTGTTACCAGACATGGCTTCTGGCTTGCCTTGGGTGGCGCCGCTTGGTCAGGGGATGGGTCCAGGCAACCAGCCCTGACCATTGTGCATGGCACAAGCTGCGCAAACGAACCTTTGCTGCTTGTAGCACCACCATTGTTGATCACAACTCTTCACAATATCTGTCCAAAGGGTTCTTCAACGAGGGTTTACCTTGCGAGAGAGATGTGCGTTCAGCTCACACCAATTGTGGGTTTTTTTTCTTCGGATGTAAACCAACAAGCTTATGTGCAATGTGCAAGCTGGCTGCTACACGTGATAATGATAACGAGTTGCTTGCTAGAATCTTGCGACACCGTGCAGGTGGCAGCCACAAGCCACACAGGGCACCTGTTGTGATTTGTGACGATCCTATTGACCTGAGCAGTTAAGTGTGACCACTCAGCCGTCTCCGTGCCAATGCAGATATCTGATGCAGACCCATGTGGTACGGGTGCATAGTCTGGTGGTGGACTGCTAGCTTGGAGCTGACCGACGACCGTCCTAGGGCTCTAAACGCTGCCAGGGACCTCCTGCAGTATTTCTATAGCACGTAGGAGTTTATCGGTAGACTGGCCGTGGGCCCGATTTGCATGTTTTTGCATTGTGTGTCCATCGTTTGATGCCAGATACATGCATGTGACCAGTCGTAGCTGTTGGTTTTTTCCACGTCTCTCATTGTGCTCTGTTGTGTCCTCCCGGCTTGTGTACCTTGGCGTGCAGATGACTGACGGCGAGACTTGATGCCGCTGGAGTGTCGTCTGGTGGCGCCGACGCACGCTGAGGCCTATGCGCAGTACGCTGGAGCCTCCTCCCCGCGTCAACGTGCTCAGCTCCATCGGCAGGCCTCCTCGGCGGACGAGCCGCCGGCGGTCATTGCCACCGCAGAGGCAGTCTGCGTGCTTGCACTGCTGGACCTAACTGTGCTGTTGCGTTTACAGCGTCATGTTCTGCGTATGGTCCATGTTTCACGTTGCGTGGCACTGTCTGGCTCAGTGGACTAGCGTAGGCACTACCTGAGTTCGGGCAGTCATAACTCTTCTCTACTATTTTTCTAGCTGTTTTTGACCCCACGACTGCGTTCGCAGGGTCCGTACTAAGGTATGGTCCTGTTTTCAGGCAAAACGGACGACGCCCGGGTTTTGGGCTGTCGGCCGTCTGGCAGGCTTCACCGAGAAAACCTGCCAGCCTGAAAACAGAGCTATTTTCTGATTGGCTGGTGAACGGAGTAACAAGCTTTACAGAGCTTGGGGGGGGGGGGGGGGGGGGGGGGGCTGTTGGTTATTGTCACAAACACGCGCAAGTGCCCTCTTGTCTCCATTCATGCACACACCTCACCATTGCAGGTGATTGAACTGGATTAAGGCTCCCTGGTGCAAGACTGTGGTGCAGCACGAAGTGCACAGTGGAGATGCCTCCATCAAGCTGTCGAGTGGTGGCTTCAGCACCAGCTTTGTCACATGCCTTAGTTTAGTGATACCCCTCACATGCTAAAAAAGGGAATACAACTTGTAGGATTGCATGCTTGTTAGTTGATTGAACACTTGCATGTTCCTAGAGTGGTGAACCGGGTTGCTGATCCCTCGGGACCACACGTCCGGCTTGTGCCGGCGTGTGAGAAACCGCCTGGAGCTCGTTCGCTCCAGGGTCGGGTTCGATCCCTGGGTGGCGGCCGGGCCCCACGACGAGTGTCTTGCGTGGGTGGCCCGGTCAACTGGCTCTCACCACCTCGCTCACTCTTAACTCGCGTCAAGCTGTGTCTTGCTCTCTTCACTTTTCTAAGTCGTGAGCGTTCCCCAATCCATGGCGTACTCCATTGCTTGTCACCTACTTGCTTGCTAGCATAGTGCCTGCGCCTACCTACTGGTATCAGAGCAGGAGGGCTGTCCCTCCCGCCGCGACGTCGTGGGACCTCATGAGACTCACGCGCTAAGCGACGGGTGATCCCGCACAAGCCACAGCACGAGACCGCGGCGGCCTGAGCAGCAGCAGCAGCAGCCATTCTGTGCAGCCGCTAGCATCACACTCGTGAACCCTAGCACGAGACCGTGGCAGCTTAGGCATCGGCAGCAGCTGCCATTCTGTGCAGCCGCTAACATCGAGCGACGGGTGATCCCGCGCAAGCCACAGCACGAGGCCGTGTCGGCCTAAGCAACAGCAGCAGCAGCCATTTTATGCAGCCGCTAGCATCGCACTCGTGAACCTTAGCACGAGACCGTGGCAGCTTAGGCAGCAGCAGCAGCCGCCATTCTGTGCAGCCGCTGGCATCGAGCGACGGGTGATCACGCACAAGCCACAGCACGAGGCCGTGGCGGCCTAAGCAGCAGCAGCAGTAGCCATTCTGTGTAGCCGCTAGCATCGCACTCGTGAACCTTAGCACGAGACCGTGGCAGCCTAGGCATCAGCAGCAGCCGCCATTCTGTGCAGCCGCTGGCATCGAGCGACGGGTGATCCCGCACAAGCCACAGCGCGAGGCCGTGGCGTCCTAAGCAACATCAGCAGCAGCCACTCTGTGCAGCTGCCAACATCGCACTCGTGAACCTTAGCACGAGACCGCAACAGCTTGGGCAGCAGCAGCAGCCGCCATTCTGGGCAGTCGCTAGCATCAAGTAACGGGTAATCCCGCACAAGCCACAGCGTGAGGCCGTGGCGGCCTAAGCAGCAGCAGCAGCAGCCATTCTTTGCAGCCGCTGGCATCGCACTCGTGAACCTTAGCACGAGACCGTAGCAGCTTAGGTGGCAGCAGCAGCCGCCATTCTATGCAGCCGCTAGCACCAACCTGTGAACCTCCTTCGAGTCACAGCTAAGCCGCGAGTGATCCCGTGCAAGCCACAGCACGAGACCATGGCAGCCTAGGCAGCCGCAGCAGCCGCCGCTCTGTGCAGCTACTAGCTTCGCAGCCGTGACCTCAGCTTCAACCCTGCAGCTAGGATTGACCCCAGCACACTCTCAATTACCTCGGGCTGCCCTGAGGCAGCCCAGCATTCAGAACGCTGGCGTCTCCACCTGAGATCGATCCCGCCCCTCCGTCATCCACAGCGGCTCGGGACCGTGCACACACTGACGAGGAGCTCGCGTACTACGAGGAGCGGGCGGAGAGAGAAGTGTGGTCGAGGGTGCGTCGCAGCAGTCCGGGGTATCACCCCGGTGAAGACTACGATCCCGCTGATCACTACGCGTGGGCGGACGCAAGGGACTACGCGACTCGTTGCCAATCGGCCGACGACGACTCTCCAACGTCGCTGAACCAGCCGGCAACAGCACCACAACGCGACCACCGACCTCTTCACTCTCTGGTAAGCCCGCCCATTTCCCATAGGACGCGCCCGCAACACCGCCGTGCTGTTCCCCGTGGTGCAGCTCCACCTTCTGCAGCAGCAGCATCAGAGGCCTCCGCTTCGCATTTTGCTGCATCCCCAGCCGCAACTGCTGCAGAGCCCATCTCGTCTCTTGATATTCTTTCAACACTGCAGGCTACCCTTGCATCCAGCACTGCCGTTGCCACTACCTTTGCAGCCACAGCACGTGCCGCACGTGCACCAGCCAGCACTGCTGCTGGTCGAGCCATTGACACATACACTGCAGCGGTTGACCAGGGACCTTTGGCGGCCTCTGCCGTCAACGTAGCCACTCAGATTGCTGCAGCAGCAAACGCAGTTGCATCCGCCGCAACCGCAGCAGCCACAGCACTCTCCAGTGCAGTTGACTCCGCCAACGCCTCTACAACACAGGCAGCCTCTCTACCCTCCTCATCACCATCAGTCACTCGGCACATACAAATGTTGGTCTTGACCGCTACAGTCATTGCCACTCTGTCAGGTGCAGCCCTGACAGGTGTAGCCTGCTTCGTGGTCACCACATCAGCCTTTGTCGCAGTCGTCGCCTCCTCAGCTACTGCGGCACTGCCACCACTGTTCTCTCTGCACCGCCGTGCGTGGTGAGCTTGCCTTCTCTTGTTCTCCCGCTCTCTCTGCCTTTCCTGTATCGGCGTGTTCGTGCGTTCAGGTTGTTGCCTTCCAGCGCACTTCCAACACCGATATCTTACTTTCCCATGCCCACTCGGGCAAGGGAAACTCTGCCGAAATTTTTTCGGCAGAGTCACGTCGCTGGCACAATGCCAGTCGACGATGACCAATACACAGCACTGCAGGCTGAGCTTCAGCGTGAGCGCACTGCGTTGCAGGCAGCTCTCAGTGCTCAGCGCGCTGCTGAGGAAAAATTGAGGGCTTAGCAGGCTGACCAAGAGACATTCGCCGATCACATTGCTGACTTGGTTATGAATCGTCTGCAGCCCACACTGCGTAGCACTCAGTCCGCTAGCATTGCTGTAGCATTTTCCACTTCTCCCGCTTCCGCTTCCACTACCGCTGGCACATCTTCCTCTGATCCACTTGCAGTCGCCGCAGCTGCTGGCGCTGCTGCAGCCAAAGCCCTTGCTCCATCAGTGCAACGCAAGCCTGACTTTGACTCCACTCCACCCCATTTCACATCCAGTCTTACTTTTCACTCTTGGGAGGTTCATTTCAGTGCCTGGGCACAAGGGGAACAACTCTGGGAATACTACCATGCACCAAATCCCTCAGCTGTCCCACCTTTTGTGCCAGTCGATTCTTAGTCGGCACGAGCGGTCCGTGCCCTCATTCGCGCCGGACCAGACGATCTCACCGATGAGATTGGATCCTACAATGTTGACACTGCACGCCGCACCCCCGCTGACCCGGTTGGGGCTTATGCCCTGATCAAGCGGCGCACGACAGTCACTGGACACGCAGCACAGAGCGTCCTCACCGTCCAGTTCAACACGCTCTCCATGCGTGCTGACGAGACTGCTGACGCCTATTGGGCGCGCAGTCTGCGACTGCTGCGTGACCTCGGCAAGGCCGCCCCAGGCCAACTCCCTGCTGTCCTCTCCATCGTCAACGGCCTCATCCCTGAACTCAGCGACATCTTTCGCGAAATGAAGGCCACAGAGTTAGAGCGTCTGGCGGCAATCCCTGTTCCCGCCGACGCACCCCCTGGAATTGGGGCTTTATGGGAGTTCACCTCCCAGCGCCTCACCGACTGGTGGAGCTCCTTGCAGAACAAACGCATCCACCGCGCAGCAATTGCAGCAGCAGCTACCGCACTTCCCTCCTCCTCCACCTCCTCAGCCTCCAGCTCGTCCTCCATCTCCACCTCTGTTACTACTGCCACCTCCCTTGCTTCCCAAGGGGGTGGGCGTGGTGGAGGGGGTAGCAAAGGTAAAGGCCAAGGAGGTGGCACTGGCGGTGGCGGGCAGGGGAAGGGTGGCAAAGGTCGCGGTTCTGACAGCACCGCATCTCCCTCTTCCTCCTCCAGCACTGTCACTTGCTGGAACTGCGGCGCCGCTGGTCATGCGGCGCCCAAGTGTCCTGCACCACCAGATGATGCACGCCTGGCCTCCGCCATGCGTGCTCACTGGGCACGCTCTTCAGGGTCTGGTGGAGGCTCTGCCTGCTCCTCCACCTCCGCGGGGTCCAGTCGTGGCTCGATGCACACTTCTCCTCCATTGCCTACAGGAGCTGTCTACAGCACTGTCCTCTCTGCACCTTCTCCATCAGCACCCTGGGGTTGGCCCCCGGGATTTGGAGGCCCTGTCTACTTGGGGCCTCCCTCTGGCTTCTACTCACCTCCAACATGGGCTTCCTCCACCCCTGGTCCCCAGCCACCCTCCTCTACCGCACTCATTACCGGACCACCTGAGGACGGCCGCTAGCTTGACTCTGCGCTCTCTCACGCCGTCCACCAACGTCACCTCCGTGATCAGGGAGGTGAGAGTGTACGTTCGGTTGAGGAGGGCCTTGCGTGTGCTGTTGACTCGTCTCTTCGTGGACCCCCCCGGTCATGTTCAGGGGTGTCCCCCAGTTGACGTCCCATGGATTGAGGATTGGCAGTCGTACAGTCTCCCTCGTTGCCTTGCCGCTTGTGGTCAGCGCCTCTTTCCTCGTTCTGCCATTGCCGCTGTGAGTCGTGACCCTGCGTCTGTCTGTGTGACGGGTGGCTTCTGGATTCTTGATTCAGGGGCCACCCATCACATGACTTCATGTCGTTCAGCGTTTGTTTTGTTGGGTCCTGTTGGTTCTGTTCGCTTTGTATGCACTGGCTCTGGCCACCTTCTCCCTGTCCAGGGTGTCGGTGTCGTCCGTTTTGTTGGCCCTGGGGGGGAGCTCTTCCTCCCTGACGTTCTCTATGTGCCCGCTCTTGAGCTCAGTCTGCTGTCTGTTACGACTCTCGATGACCAGGGGATGGACTTCTCATCCAGTCGGGGTATTGCCTCTGTTATGCATCGCACCACTGGTCGTGTCTTACTGCATGGCATTCGCTGTGACCGCTTGTTCCGCGTGCCCTCGTTTGCACCCCATCCCTCCACGACTGCTCTTGTTCATGTGGCTCGCTCCCTCACTCTTGCACATGCACAGTTACTCCATCGTCGTCTCTGTCACATTCACACTGCCGCTATTGATAGTCTATTTCGGGACATGCCTGCGAATGGCCTTGATGCCGACAAGTTCTCTGCACCCTGTCCCACTGACTGTCTCGACTACGCTCAAGGCAAAATGCACCACTCCCCATTCTCCACGTCTGAGTCTCGCACGTCTCACCCACTTGACCTCCTGCACGCTGACATCATGGGACCTCTTGCCCATGACGCCCTTGGGGGTGTCGGACGTTATGTCCTCTGTCTCATAGATGATTTTTCTCGGATGCACTGGGTTTTTGCCCTTCGGCAAAAGAGTGACGTCTGTCCCACACTTGAGTCGTGGCTACCACAGGCTGAGCTGGCCTGTGGTCGCCGGCTCAAAGTCTTTCGCTGTGACCGTGGTGGCAAGTTCATGGGTCCCACCGCTGGCTTTCTCACCTCTCGTGGGGTGTGTATGGAGCCCTCGGCTCCTTACACACCCCAGCAAAATGGTGTCTCTGAACGCTGGATCCGCACCCTCGCTGATGGTGTTCGTACTCTCCTCAGCGAGTCCTCCCTCTCTCCCGTCTTCTCCTTCGAGGCCATGTGCTACATGACCTGGGTGTGGAACCGTGTCCCACACAGTCCCCTTCCTCGTCACATCACCCCCTTTGAGCGTTGGTACGGTCGCCATGCTGACCTCTGTCTGGCTCGTGTCTGGGGCTGTGTGGCCGCTGTCTGGTTGCCAGAGGACTTTCGTGATGGAAAACTGAGTCCTCGTGCGCGCCTCTGCACGTTTCTTGGCGTTTCTGCCATGTCTAAGGTGTGGCGCTTCTGGGACCCCGACCGTTCCCGTGTCATCGAGTCACGTGACGCCTTCTTCTTTGAGGATGTCTTTCCCCGTGACTTGTCCCATGTCCCTCCTCCGTCTTCTCTCTCCTCGCTTCGTCGGCTTGGGGGGGTGGGTCTATTCCAGCCTCCGATCTCCGTGCGTCCACGTCTCCCTCTCGGACAGCGTCCCCTGTTGTCACTCCTATGGACAGTGACGAGGACTCAGTCTCCTCTGAGTCGGGGGCCTCAGTGCCCTCCCCGGAGTCCGAGTCACCCCTGTCCTCAGCCGGCAGCCCTGTGTCTTCGCCTTCTACTGCCATTCCCGAGTCCTCACACTCGGCACCCACTCCCGCACAGTCCACTACTCACTCTACTCCCACCTCATCTCCTGGCCTCGCAGTTTCTCCGGTGCTTGACACCACTGCAGGCAATGCGCCTCAGGCCCGGCCCCCTTGCCCAGAGCCTTATACTCGTGGGGGGAGACTTCATGCTCTTCCTTCCTCTCAACCCTCTCAGCCCTCCTCTTCTAGGGCGCCTGCTGAGTCTCTCCCGGTAGGCTCGTCCACTGCCTCACAGCGAGTCACCCGCTCCAGAGCCACATCCTCCACAGCTGGTCCTTTGGTGCGCCCCACCGGCCTTGATGCACTGGGCCTGTCTGTGAGCGTTGTACACCCAAACTCTACAGTTGGTTATGCTCTTGTAGCCCACGAGTTTCACAGTGCTCTTGAGTCTTCTGTTGCCGGTTATGTCACCGCATGCTTTGCGGCCGCTGGCCTCCCCACTCTCCCTGAGCCCACCACTGTCCGGCAGGCTCGTGAGGCAGCAGACGCTGACCTCTGGGAGAAGGCCATGCAGGAGGAGCTCACAGCCCTCCAAGATCATGGAGTCTTTGAGCTAGTGGATCTGCCTGCAGGTCGCAAGGCAGTCTCCGCCTGATGGGTCCTTCAGCGTAAGCTGAAGCCCGATGGAACTGTCGACCGGTACAAGGCACGTCTCACAGCAAAGGGGTTCTACCAGATCCCCGGCGTTGACTTTGATGAGACCTTTGCACCGGTCGGGAGATATACCACGGCTCGAGCACTTTTGAGCCTCGTCGCCCAGCACGACTGGGAACTGGAGCAGATGGATGTCAACAACGCCTTCTTGCACAGAGATCTACATGATACAGCCCCCGGGCTCCACCGATGGCACGAGCAAGGTTTGGCGACTGCGCAAAGCCCTCTATGGGCTCAAGCAGTTGCCGCGATATTGGGACATGGAGATCTCCTCGACTCTCGAGCGGGGAGGTTATCGTCGCAGCACGGTTGATCCAGCGCTCTTCTTGAGCGCCCCCTCAGAGCCGTTTGTGGCGGTGTTGGTTTATGTTGATGACCTGCTCATTGCCTCACCCAGCCCGGCAGCTGTCCAGTCAGTGAAAGACCTGCTGCAGTCTGCATACAAGATGAATGATCTAGGTCCTGCGCGGGTGTTTTTGTGGATGGAGCTTGAGCGTGATCGTCAGCGTCGCAACCTGCATGTGCACCAGGCTGCGTACATACGCACACTAGGGGAGCGTTTTGCTCCTTTGCTCGCAGACATTCCCACCGCGTCCACACCGATGACTCCAGCAGGTCAGCGCCTGCTGAAGTCACTAGACTCAGCATAGCTGGGGGAGCCTGTCGACGTCACAGACTACCTCAGTGTTGTCGGCTCCCTCATGTATCTCGCCACCACCACTGGGGCAGACGTGGCCTTCGCGGTCAACTTCCTTGCCCAGTTCTCCCAGCAGCCTCGACGGAAGCATCTCGAGGCCGCACTGCGCGTCGTCCGCTACGCGTTGTCCACTGCACGCGTAGGACTCTGCTACCGTGCTCAGCCCTCTATAGTCGTATACGGCTACACAGAC
>SZWC01005464.1:18159-40651 GCA_023375785.1 Penium margaritaceum | reverse complement strand
AGCTGGGGGAGCCTGTCGACGTCACAGACTACCTCAGTGTTGTCGGCTCCCTCATGTATCTCGCCACCACCACTGGGGCAGACGTGGCCTTCGCGGTCAACTTCCTTGCCCAGTTCTCCCAGCAGCCTCGACGGAAGCATCTCGAGGCCGCACTGCGCGTCGTCCGCTACGCGTTGTCCACTGCACGCGTAGGACTCTGCTACCGTGCTCAGCCCTCTATAGTCGTATACGGCTACACAGACAGCGACTGGGCACATGACACAGATGCTCGCAGCCACACTGGTTACATCTTCCTCGTCGGGGGGACTGCAGTCTCCTGGAAGAGTGGAAAACAGGGTTGTGTTACCAGGAGCTCCAGTGAGGCAGAGTATGTGGCACTGGGTGCAGGTACATGTGAGAGTGTTTGGCTGTCCCGCCTGTTGCAGCAGTTGCGTGTTCCCATTCATTGCATCACCTTGCGCTGTGACAACTAGAGTGCGAAGGCGATTCCTGAGCACGATGGCATGCATCACTCTCGCACTAAGCACATCAACATTGAGCATCACTTTGTACGCGAGCGCATTGCTGCTGGGGAAGTTCAGGTTGTCTGGGTCGATACTCGTCAACAGCGTGCAGACTTTCTCACCAAAGCGCTGAGTAGTGGAATGTTCAAGGCGGCCGTGCATGCTGTTGGCTCGCTACGCTCTCGTGATGCCGCCGGTTGATGTGATTCCTGTGATGTTCACCTCGTTCTATGTTTCGTGTGTGTGAGGCCTGTTCGTCTGTGGGTCATGGGGGAGTGTTGGTTATTGTCACAAATACGCGCAAGTGCCCTCTTGTCTCCATTCATGTACACACCTCACCACTGCAGGTGATTGAACTGGATTAAGGCTCCCTGGTGGAAGACTGTGGTGCAGCATGAAGTGCACAGTGGAGATGCCTCCATCAAGTTGCCGAGTGGTGGCTTCAGCACCAGCTTTGTCACATGCCTTAGTTTAGTGATACCTCTCACATGCTTGTAGGATTGCATGCTTGTTAGTTGATTGAACACTTGCATGTTCCTAGAGTGGTGAACCGGGTTGCTGATCCCTCGGGGCCACACGTCCGGCTTGTGCCGGCGTGTGAGAAACCGCCTGGAGTTCGTTTGCTCCAGGGTCGGGTTCGATCCCTGGGTGGCGGCCGGGCCCCACGACGAGTGTCTCGCGCGGGTGGCCCTGTCAACTGGCTCTCACCACCTCGCTCACTCTTAACTCGCGTCAAGCTGTGTCTTGCTCTCTTCACTTTTCTAAGTCGTGAGCGTTCCCCGATCCACGGCGTACTCCATTGCTTGTCACCTACTTGCTTGCTAGCATAGTGCTTGCGCCTACCTACAGGGACTAGTTCTTGGAGGGGTCTCCCATCATGTCTCATTCTTGATTCCTAATCAGTCATTCTCAGTTTTCACCTGCTTTCTGGCACTAACACTGGCGCGTGTGTTTTTGAGTAACAAACCTAGAGCCTCCAGACTTAGACTCTAGAGCAACAGACTAAGGGGGCAGTGGACTGAAGCAACGAGCGTGGAAGCCAGCACGCTGCATCAACAACGCTGCTGCCCCAACCTATTGCCTAGGTATTCCAGCTTGGTATCAGAGCCAGAGCGTAGCAGCAGTAGTAGAAGACTGGTGTACACGTGCTAGACAACACTGACAGACCCCCATACGCGCCAGTGCAGGGGAAATAATGCCGGATTTTTCCCTATAGTATTGACCCTCCTGGTGGCGGCGTCAGAAGTTTTCCCACGGCCACTAGGCCAGGGGAAATGCTGCCGGATTTCTTCTGGTAGCACTGACTCCCACGCGTGACGCGAGGAGGTGAGCGGCTGGCCGCATACAACACCCGTGGGCGACGACACATGCGACATCGTCACCCAAGTGCAACGATTGGCACCAGCATGTAGGAGCAGCAGCTTGTAGCCTTCAGCAGTAGCAGCAGGCAACCACAGCAAGCAGTGGCAGCAGCAGCCAACAGTAGTTGCGTGCAGCAGTAGCAGCTTGCAGCAGCTTGCAGCAGCTTGCGGCAGCAGCAGCCCGCAGCAGCAGCAGCAGGTGCCGGCTGCAGTAGCAGCAGCGAGCAGCAGCTAGCCGCAGCTGGTGCTGATTGTGGCCCGCAGCTCTTCGCAAGCATCGAGCTGCAAGTAGTAGCCCTCGGCTTGTTGCGAGCAACGAGGTGCCCGTAGCGAGCAGCGAGCTCGCTGCTCGCTGCCCGCAGCGAGCAGCAAGGTCGCCGAGCCCGAACAGAAGGAAAAACAAAGAAACAAAAAAAGACAAAAAAATCCCCCACCCCGTCAGCAGCTGCCATTGCCGCTACAGCACCTGTAGCAGCTCGCAGCAGCAGCAGAAGCATCTGCAGCATTAATGACAACAGCAGCAGCAGCTGCAGCAGCAGCAGTTGCAACAGCAGCAGCAGCATTAGCAGCAGCAGCAACAGTGGTTGCTGCCACCACAGCCGCTGCTGCAGCACCACTAACATCCACCGCAGCAGTAGCAGTAGTGGCAGCAGTAGCACCAGCAGCAGCTGCAGGTGTAACAACTCGAGCTGTCACGGACGCAACAGCGGCTTCAGCAACAACCGCTACTGACGTTAGTAGTTTCAGCTGATGTCACCACTGACATCACCGCTGACATCATCAAACAGAAAAGGGAGGGGGGGAAACCCTTAACAACACTTGCTAAAGAACACTTGCTGAACATTGCCGACATCACTGCTGACATCAACAGCACATAGAAGCAAAAAAAAAGGAGAAAAAAGGGGCACCTAACAATATGACCACCAGCCCTAGTGGGGAGGGTCCTCCTCTGAGGGGGGGGACCTCATCCTCCTTTCTTGCAATAGCTGCAGCAACTGTAGCAGTAGCAGCAGTTGTAACAGCAGTAGAAGCAATAGCAGCAGCAAGAGGAACAGCAGTTGCAGTAGCAGCAGCGGCAACAGCAGTAGCAGCAGCAACAGCAT
The DNA here is from genome assembly GCA_023375785.1 of Penium margaritaceum. Lineage (NCBI taxonomy): Eukaryota > Viridiplantae > Streptophyta > Zygnematophyceae > Desmidiales > Peniaceae > Penium > Penium margaritaceum. The sequence goes on along the minus strand of SZWC01005464.1, from coordinate 37,684 downwards.
CAGCAAAACCCTGCAGACTCTGACCTGCCCTCTGACCCGACAGATCCGTTCGCCGCTCTTCGCTAGCAGCACTTCAGCTGCCGCCACCTCCATCGCAACAGCAATCGCAGTAGCAGCATCAGCAGCCGCCAACGCCGCAGCCACATGAGTAGCTGCATCACCAGCCACCACCACCGTAGCCGCATGAGCAGCCGCCACCACTATAGGAACAGCCTCCGCTGCTGCAGCCGCACCAACGTTTGTAGGCGCTGTTTGCTCTGCCAGGACACGCGAGCCCGGCGGTCTCTTTTGCCACACAGTACCTGGCAGAACAACACACCCTACGCCAGCAACAGACGGTGGCGTCGGTCCTAGGCCCCACTTTGGGTGCCGGCCGCAGGCCAAAGGACTTCGAAACCCCACCGCCACCGCTTCAGGCTGGCGACCAGTTCCAGAGCTAGGAACTCAACTTCCGGATCTGGGCACAAGGTGAGGGCCTATGGCCCTACTATGTCCTGCCTTTCGACTCCACCCGGGCTGACCAGGTCTGCGACGCCGGTCGCGCTGTGCGTGCTCTCGTCCCGGTCGCGCCTCCAGCCACACGCCTCGCCCTTGAGCCCTTCGTCGGCGACCTCACCATTGGAGGCCTCCCTGACCCAGCATCAGCCTGGCACGTCCTCAGGCGCCCTCATCGCCTATCGAGAAACGCTGAGACCAGCCGCCTGCTCCAGGAGTTCAACTCCTTTCGTATGGGGGAGACCGAGATGGTCACCTCCTACTGGCAGCGCGCAGAGGACTTACTCCGCCGCCTCAGAGACGCCGTGCCACCTCCCCTCTCTGCACTCCTGACCATCAAGCGTGGCGCCACAGAAGCCTTCTTCGACGGCTTTGTCCACTGCACCCAGGACGTTCTTGACGCGATGGCTACCCAGGGCACTCTCATGCCCTGGGCGTACGAGCTATTCCTCCGCATAGAGGAAGCTCGTCAGGAGTCCCACCTTCATCGCACGGAGTCCCTCGCCTCCCTTGCTGTCGCCACTCTTGCCGTCGCTTCGGTCACTATTTCCGCCCCAGCAGCAGCATCTTCCAGCACCTCCTAATCTGCCAAGAAGAAGAAGAAGGGCAAGAAGGGCAAAGGAACTCAGTAGCACACCAGCGGCTCAGGCAATGCCAACCTCGTCTGCCACAACTGTGGCCAGGCCGGACATGGGTGGTACACGTGTCCGCTCCCGACTGACGCGGCTCACGTCCTCGCCTCCATGCGTCGCCAGCGTGAGCACCGCCTTGCCACCAACGCTGTAGCCGTCGCTGCTCTAGTCGCACCGGCGTCACTCGTGACGGCCGCACCTCAGCTTCCTCCACAGCCGGCTGCACCCGCTGCACCGTCGCCGGCTCCTTTCTTTCCTGTCCCACACTCTGGCACCGTCACACCGCAGTCGGTCTACTCCGTCGGACCCTCTGCCCGCGAGCGCCAGTTGGAGCAGTTCATCGCCCTCCAGCTCGGACTTTGTCGCCCTCCTCCCCAGGGAAGTGCGAGTTATGTAGTCGCCAGTCCCTCCCCGCCCTACATGACAGAGTCGGTGCTGCGTTTATGGCTTGTATTCCCGTCCATCCCATCCTGCATCGTACTCTCTTCTCCTGCTCCTCTCCGAGATGATGTCGCTTGGGTAGATGACTGGCACTTACGGTTTGCACCTCCGTCCACTTCGTCAGCGTCGCTCGCCCACTGCAATGTGACTGTCAACAACTTGGCTTCACCGATCCAGGATCCGTCAGAAACCTGGATTAGTGACTACGGGGCCACGTATCACATGACGGCCTCGTGCGAGGCCTTCAGTGTTCTTGGTCCCGTCACCGATGTCACCGGGGTTCGGACTGGGTCTGGCCAGGTCTTGCCTGTTCGTGGTGTCGGCGTCGTTCGTTTCCGTGGTCCTGCGGGTGACGTCTTCTTATCTGATGTTCTCTTCGTCCTTAGTCTTGAGCTCAGCCTCCTGTCTGTCACCTCCCTTGATCGCATGAGCATGGACGTTTTGCATTCACGTGGGGTAGGCACTGTGTCACTGCGTCCGTCCGGTCATGTCGTTGTACATGCCATTGCCCGCGGCAACTTGTGGCATGTACCGCGCCTATGTGTTCCCACCCTTGTCTCCTCGACGTCGAATGACACTGGCCACGTATTTGTCACCAGCACATTGTCTCCGCAGTACATGCGTCTCCTACATCGTCGCCTCTGTCACGTCCATTTTGCCACCATTGACACCATGCTTCATACACAACCAGCCAAGGGTCTTGACTCAGTCTCCTTTCCTATGCTGTGTCCCACTCAGTGCATCGATTATGCTTAGGGCAAGATGCACCGTTCCACTTACCCCCTCTCTGCCTCTCGTGCGTCCGCCCCGCTCGACCTCATTCACTATGATGTCATGGGTCCTCTCTAGACAGAGTCCGCCGGCGAGCATGGTCGTTACGTTCTGACCCTTACGGACGACTACTCTCGCTATTGCTGGGTTTTCTGCCTGCGGCAGAAAAGCAACGTCGCATCCAACATTCGGGATTGACTGGTCCGCGCTGAACGCGAATGTGGTCGCTCCCTCCGTTGCTTCCGCTCTGATCGCGGGGACGAGTTTCTGAGGGTGACTACTCTTCTCCTTGCCTCCCGTGGGGTCAATCATGAGACGTCGGCGCCTTACACGCCAGCCCAGAACGGGGTCTGTGATCGGTGGAACCGCACCATGGCCGACGCTGTCCGCACCATGCACGTCGAATCCGATGTCTTTGACAGCTTGTACTTCCTGGCCATGACCTACATGACGTGGGTCTGGAACCGGATTCCCCATGGACCCCTTCCTCGTCAGTCCACACCATACCAGCACTGGTGTGGAGAACGCGCCGACCTGCGTCCGGCCCGTGTCTGGGGCTGCGTCGCCATCGTCTGGCTGTCTGTCCCGTACTAGGGTGGCAAGCTCGACCTTCGCGGTCGCCTGTGCACCTTGCTCAGCGTCTCCCGCCAGTCAAAGGCCTGGCGTTTTTAGGATCCCGCTCACCGCTGCATCGTCGAGTTCCGCGACGCCCTATTTTTTGAGGACCTATTTCCCCGCAACCTCGTTCACTCTAGCGCGTCGATGTTCCTCCCGTCACGTGGGGGAGTGGTGAGTCCGTCCTCCATCTTCTTGCGCTCGGGTGCTCCATCGTCTACGTCCGCCAGTCCCTCATGGCTGACTGCCCCGTTCGTGTCCGCCAACCCCTCAGGGGCGGCTGCCCCGTCCGTGTCCGCCAGCCCCTCAGGGGCCGCTGCCCTGTCCGTGTCCGCCAGCCCCTCAGGGCCGGCTTCCCCGTTAGTGTCCGCCAGCCCCTCAGGGCCGGCTGCCCCTTCTGTGTCCGCCAGCCCCTCAGGGCCAGCTGCCCCGTCCGTGTCCGCCAGCCCCTCAGGGCCGCCTTCCCCGTCAGTGTCTGCGAGCCCCTCAGGGCCGGCTGCCCCATCCGTGTGTGCCAGTCCCTCAGGACCGGCTGCCCCGTGTGTGTCCGCCAGCTCCTAAGGGCCGGCTCCCCTGTCAATGTCCGCCAGCCCCTTTGGGCCGGCTGCCCGGTCCGTGTCCGCCAGCCCCTTAGGGCCGGCTGCCCCGTCCGTGTCCGCCAGCCTCTCAGGGCCGGCTTCCCCGTCAGTGTCCGCCAACCCTTAGGGCCGGCTGCCTCGTTTGTGTCCGCCAGCCCCTCAGGGCCGGCTGCCCCATCCGTGTCCGTCAGTCCCTCAGAGCTGGCTTCCCCGTCCGTGTCCGCCGGCCCCTTAGGGCCAGTTGCCCCATTTGCGTCGATCGGCCCCGTATCGGCACGCTACACACGGGTTATGGGTGGGAGCCTCAGACCCAGAGCGACAGTTGGTACTCGGGCCACCTTTGCACGCCGTATCACCCCACGACCTCCTGTCATGTCACGAGGATCCTTACCTCATGTGAAACATGGGGGAGACGCAGATCCACTCCCACAGAGATGCGGACCCACTCCTACGGTCGTGAGTGGCGAATCCGGCACCAAGGTACTCGGCCTGGTCACACTGTCAGTCATCGCAGACCTGCATCCAAGGTCAGCTCTGGGCTACGCCCTGCTCCATCAGGAACACCGGTGTGCCGTTACGGCCGCACTCACGCAGATGCCACAAGGGGCACGGGATGCACATGCCCTCACTGTCCGCCCCATTGGGCGACCGGAGGACCCAGCCACCCTGCGTGAGGCTTGGGCGTCTGCCGAGGCCGCTCACTGGGAAGCTGCGTGTGCCAACGAGCTAGTTGCCATTCGTTAACATCACGTCTACGAGCTCGTTGACCTTCCTCCGAGCCGCAAGGCCATCGGCGCCAAGTGGGTTCTCCGGCGGAAGTGGAAGCCTGATGGGTCTCTAGGAAAGCACAAGGCCCGTCTCACAGCCAAGGGGTTTGCTCAGGTCCCTGGGATCGACTATGACCAGATCTTTGCCCCGGTCGGTCGATTCTCCACCAGCCGGGCGTTGTTCAGCCTGGTTGCCCAGCATGGGTGGGAACTGCATCAGATGGATGTGAGCAACGCCTTTCTCCATTGCTCAATGGACGGCAAGGAGCTCTACATGGTGCAGCCTCCAGGCTTTGATGATGGCTCTGGCAAGGTTTGGAAGCTGCGAAAAGCCCTCTATGGCTTGAAGTAGTCACCGCGCTGCTGGAACCAGGAGATCAGTTGTATGATTCTTAGCGGCGGCCTCCTTAGCAGTGAACTGAATATATGGGAAAAATAGTCTGAGCATCAGATCATAAATGGAACTTTCAGATCAAGAGAGGGTAAATGCCCGAATTACTGGAAATTTTTGTTTTCCTGTCTGATGGTATTCATTTAGGTGGTACCTAACTAATTCGACAAATTATCATTTTTGTTGAGGGTCATCACAAAAAAAAATTTAATATCGAAATTAAGGATCAGTAGGATATGTCGTCTCGACTCCACGGTGAGGTCTCATGTTTCGCCGACAGCCGTTTGTTTTCGTGGTGGGCTACACCGACAGTGACTGGGCCGGCAGTCCAGACGGTTAGAGCCGCACAGGCTGGATCTTTCTGGTTGGCGGCACGGCGGTATCCTGGCGCAGTGGCAAACAAGGTGCATTGCACGCAGCACCGCTGAGGCTGAATACGTAGCCCTTGGTTTAGGCACGTGTGAGAGCGTGTGGTTGCGTCGTCTGTTGTCTGAGTTGCGTCAGCCCGTCGCATCCATCACGTTGCATTGTGATAATGAGAGTGCCATGGCCATCACCGACAATGACGGCGTGCATCACACATGCACAAAGCACATCAATGTTGAGTATCACTATGTGAGTTCGTTGTTGCATGACGGTAGAATCAACATTGTGTGGGTTAAGACAGCATGACAGCTGGCTAACTTCTTGACCAAGGCATTGAAGCGACTCATTCAAGAAGGCTGTGACTTCAGTCGGCGTGCGTCCGTGAGTTGCAATCTTTGTCCTCGCCTACGTCTCTACGTTCCCTGGGAGAGTTTTGTCTGCTACATGTGACACTGCCCGCCTATGTGCACTACGCCTGTGAGTCATGGGGGAGTGTTGTTTTTTTCCATGTCTCTAATTGTCCTTTGTTGTGTCCTCACGGCTTGTGTACATTGGCGTGCAGATGATTGATGGCGAGACTATACGTCGTTGGAGTGTCGTCTGGTGGAGCCAACGCACGCTGAGGCATACACACAGTTCAATGGAGCCTCCTCCCCGCGTCAACGTGCTCAGCTCCATCGACAGGCCTCCTCGACGGTCGAGCTGCCGGCGGTCACTGCCACCACAGAGGCAGTCTACATGCTTGCAGTGCTGGGCCTGACTGTGCTGTTTCGTTTACAATGTCATGTTCTGCCTATGGTCTTTGTTTCACGTTGTGTGGCACTGTCTAGCTCAGTGGACTAGCGTAGGCACTACCTGATTTCGGGTAGTTCTAACTCTTGTCCACTTTTTTTCTAGCTGTTTCTGACCGCACGCCTGTGTTCCCTACGTCTGTATTATGGCATGGTCCAGTTTTAAGGCAAAACGGACGACGCCCGGGTTTTGGGCTGTCGGCCGTCTGACAGGCCTCACCGAGAAAACCTGCCAGCCTGAAAATAGAGCTCCTTTCTGATAGGCTGGTGAACTGAGTAACAAGCTCTACAGAGCTTGGGGGGGGGGGAGGGGCTAGTTCTTGGAGGGGTCTCCCATTGTGTCTCGTTCTTGATTCCTAATCAGTCATTCTCAGTTTTCAGGTGCTATGTGGCGCTACCACTGGCGCACGCGTTTCTGAGTAACAAACCCAGAGCCTCTAGACTTAGGCTCTAGAGAAATAGACTAAGGGGGCAGCAGACTTAAGCAACAAGCATGGAAGCCCGCACGCTGCATCAACAACGCTGCTGCCCCAACCTGCTGCCTAGGTATTCCAGCGGTAGCATCCGGCTTGTGATTATGTACGTCTAGGTTGACACGGCGTAGCGTTCTGACATGTCTACGCTGAGTTACGGCCAAAACAATGGTTTTGGGCCGGTTTTAGGATATACCTTGTGCTGCCGCGTGCGACACCCGCCTTGCGCCACGGCACGTACTTATGCCATGGACCTGTCATTTGTCATTTCTCTCTCCAAATGTTATTGAAGCATTATGACACTCTGAATTGTGTCTCCTAGCCAGACCCTTGCAGTCGTGTGTACGACCTGTGACTGTTGTCACGGTCTGATTCGGCACTGACGCCCAGCCAGCCGCTGTGTTGCTAGGAAGCTTGTATGCATCTTCTCATGGTATCAGAGCGACGAGGCATCCCTCGCTGAGCTGCGCAGCAGAGACGCAGCGGTGGTAGCAGCAGTGAGAGCCACAGCTAAAACCACGGTCTTCGGAGGACCTAGCAATCCACGGTGACCCGCCGCAAGAGATTGCAGCAGCAGAGATTGAGAATCTTGCGAGAAGTTTCCTGATTAGACTGCCTACCCACCGTGTGTGACACCAAGCAGGAAACTGCAAGGGTCTAGTCAGAGGACGCACACAGGCGTCAAGTGCTTGTCAACAGAAGCATATGGAAGGAGAGCTACACAAATGGGCCACACACACGTAAGTAGGGGCGACCGCTCTCGGTTCGCACCACACCAGGGTAGCGTTTTGCTGTGCATCAGCCAGCCACAAAACGGAAACAGTCATAACTTAGTGCCAGCATATCGGAATCAGGCGCCGTTTGATCGGCTAGAACCAGAGTATGAAGCACAACAACTGCAGTTAACACAAACAGAGATGCTGCACCCCACTGCAGGCCGTCGAGCCCCTCATGGGCTCCACTCCTCATGGTGTCGCCGAGCGGTAGCAGAGCCCTTTCACCGTCGGGCCCAGCTCAGGCATCTGCATGTGGATGGACATGAGCCGACAGGCCACAGTGCTCAGTGAGGGCACCCATCAACAACACTCCCCCATGACCGAATGGCAAGTACAAGTCCTTGCACGGGCACACACTGAGGGCAGCCACGAGGAACACAGAGGACAAGGGACAGTCACAAACGAATAGAGACCTACAACACCGTACAAGCTCAACCCGCATCAGGGGCAAGGCGTAGACCAACAGCATGAACACCCTCGTGGAACTTGTGATGACCAAGTGCCTTTGTCAAGAAATCAGCCTTCTAATCGATCGTTCCAACCCAGACGATCTCGACCTTACGCTGCTGCAACAGGTGACGGACAAAGTGGTACTCAACGCTGATGTGCTTTGTGCAAGCATGGAGGACCCCGGAGTTCTACGCGATGGCGTCAACACTCTGGTTGTCACAGCACAGCACGACATGAGGAACGGTCTGGCGGAGCGCGTAAAGGAGCAGAACAAGCCAGATGCTCTCAGCAGCGCCAGCTCCCAGTGCTACATACTCTGCCTCAGACAAGCTACTCGCAATACATCCTTGCTTCCCGCTGCACCACAAGACAACAACACCGCCTAGCAAGAAGATGTAGCCGGTACGGCTTCTACGGTAAGGGCTCCATGCCCAGTCGCTGTCTATGTAACCGTCAAGTACGACAGACGGCTGCCACCGATAGGTGAGACCGAGGCAGGGAGTGGACACGACGTAGCGCACAATGCGCAGAGAGGCATTAAGTGTCAATTGCCGCGGTGCTTGCAAGAACTGGGCAAAAAGGTTGACGGCAAATGCGATGTCGGGCCGTGTCGTGGTGGCCAAGTACATGAGCGAGCCGATGACTCGCAGGTATGAATTCTGATCGATTGGCTCCCCCAAAGCAGCTGGGTCATCAACCTTCAGTGCCTTTTGTCCCTCAGGAATGATGGGGGTGGAGGCGCTGCGCATAGTGGAAAGCAGATAAGCAAACTGCTCCCCCACAGCTAGTGCGTACCGTGCCTGATGTACCGTGAGACTATGCCAGATGCGATAGCGCACGATCTCCATGCCGAAGAAGATGGACACAGACCCCATATCTTTCATCTTCTACGCGATTTGTATGAAGACGGCCTTTGCTTTCTACATGGCCTCCAGATCCGGAGACGCAATTAGCATGTCATCCACGTAGACGAGGATTGCGGTGAGTGGAGCAGGGCTCTTTGTCACAAAGAGAGAGGGGCCTGCTTCGCTCTGGACAAAGCGCGCATGCTGCAGCGTGGCAACGATCTCGTGGTTCTAGCACCGCGGCGACTGTTTGAGGCCATACAGGGCCTTCCGTAGCCGGCACACGCGGCCTGTGCCATCCTCGAAGCCAGGTGGCTGCACCATGTAGATCTCCTTGTCAAGATGCCCATGGAGGAAGGCGTTGCTGACGTCCATTTGGTACAGTTACCAGTCATGCAAGTGACAAAATAGAGGTCATGACGGAGCTCACCACCCAAGACAACCTCGCCAGAGGCCTGGACAAAGACGGTGGCATCATCGCCGACATGGGCAACACCCGGCCCCACACAGTTAAAGGCACGAACGGAAAGTAGGCTGAGCTCGATATCGGGCACAAACAGAACGTCAGAGACATACACAGGGCCAGACGAACCACTGAACTGGACAAAACCGGGATCGCGCACTGGCACCTCCTGGCCAGCAGCTGTGCAGAATGAACGGACGGAACCAACAGGACGAAAGACGACAAACATGTCACGACGACAGGTCATGTAGTGTGTAGTGCCAGAATCAACAGTCCACTAGCCATCAACAGTCCTGGTGGATGTGGTGATGGAACCGCGGGCAACAGAGCACAAAGACTCAACAGGAACATCACTAGGACACTGGGCCTGCTCAACATGCAAGAGACGGTGGTGGTAATCATCCAACTATACCAGCTCATCAGGACCATCAAGCCACTCTGACTCCACAGCAGACACAGCCAAACGATCATCACCACGCAACTCCCTAGACACGGAACAAGCAGTGGACACAGTCGGCTCAGTCTGCACGTGCGTACCTCCTTGAAGGGTGTGGATGATCTGCTCGAGCTCTGCAAGGCGTAGGGCCGGGTCATGAGGAGGGGTCGCGGGGGCTGTGGTGGATGAGGCTACAGCAACACGTCCGGCTGATGACTCTGAGGCGGAGGAGGCACCAGATGAGGAGGTAGAACGGGTCTCATAGGCATGGCAAATCCCACGTGTGATGCATTGCTAGTTGATGGGGCGCCCAGTCAGACGAGTACAGTCGGTCTAGCAATGGGGGCCATCGCAGCTGTAGCAGGTCCCCTAGTGGCTGCCACTACCGGAGCCACCCCCGGTAGGTGCTGTCCCCTGTCCTCCCCCCTTCCTGCTTCCACCACATCCCTTGCCCTTTTCCCCCTGAGCCGCTGAAGTATTCGTAGGAGAGGAGGAGGAGGTGGACGCCGTTGAGGTCTGAGGGGCGCTGGAGGAAGAAACTGCCACGGCAGCAATACCGGCCAGGCGCTCCTGCTGGAGACGAGCCGCCTCAGCCGCCCTTGTCTGCTCTAGATAGATGCGTTGGACCCACTACAGCAGGGTGAGGCAACGAGAACGGCGCTGAAGCTCGCGATGGCGATAGATGGTGAACATGGCTGCGTACGGCTCTGCGACGCTCAGCATGATTGTGGTCAGTGCACCTAGTTAAGAAGGGGTCAATGTCCCTATCCAGATATAGAGCCGCATGGCTCAGCCCCAGTACTCAGCTGGAGACTCCGACTTACCTTGGCGGAGCGAGTTGATATCGGCAACACGCAGGGTGTGGGTGGCTGCTGTCTCACCCGCCAGTAAGGTGAGGGCTAGGTCCCAAGCACCGCAAGGGTGAGTGCCTGTACCGCTAAAGTCGTCCCTGACAAAGGGGGGGTAGTCCGGCACGGAATCCTCAGGGACAACCATGGTCAGGCCATGCACGGCGCGGCGAGCCATCGCACACTGGCGGGGATCATCGGTCTCGTATCGACTGTGGTTGTACAGCCAAACCCCCTCCGCCATCACCCACAGTTCGAAGCGCATGCACCATGCATCAAAGCCAACCGCGGGAGAGTACTGCGGTGGTAGAGTATCAAACTCCTTGGGTGGCTTCTTAGTGGGTAGTGCCACCTGATAGGCCACCCGTGCGCGGGCCGTGACCCTCCCTACGACTATTGTGACATGCTGCGCCACCTCCGGAGCATCCTTTGTGTCTGTAGTGCCGCCAGCAGGCACACCCTACTCCCCTGGAGCATCTACCTGCTGTGCGTCGTGCTCCTTGTCGTCTTCAGAAGCCTCACCGAGGGACTCTTGCATGGAGTCACCATCGTCTACCACGCGCTCCATGCCTGGCGTGCCTCCACATGGCTGCCGGCGCACCCGTGGCGTCCTGCGAATGACGACCTGCTGCGACAGTAGCTTCAGAGCCTGCTGTATGTCTAGCAGACTTGATCAAACGTGGTTTTTTTCGTCGAGCAGTCTAGCGATCGCATGAGTGTGTGGACAAGTGGCACGACTGTTGCTCGTTGTGTCCATGGCTCCAGTGCCAGCAGCAGAGGATACCACGTTCATGCTCGCCTCCTCTGTTCCCGCCGTCTGTGAGGCCTTGACTGGCATGGGTGCCCTGTTACTGCTACTGCTGATGTCAGCTACTGTCAGCCGCTGTTTCCCGCTGCCATCACCACCACCAACCCTACTATTTGTGGCTGATCGGTGTTGCCGCTGCCGCTCGTGCTGCTGCTGTCGCTGCTGTTGCGGCTGTGGTATCCCCTGGTGTTGTGGCAGTCAAGGCCTCAGCCGCGCTGGCTGCTGCTGTCGCCACTACTGCTCCCATTGGTGCCGCCACTGTCGTTGCCACCGCTGCCGCCATAGCTGGGTGCTGTCGTTGCTGCTGCTGTTGTCACCACTATGGCTGTTGCTGCTGTCGCCACTGCCGCCGCTGTTGTTGCTGCCGTTGCTACCGCCGCAACCGTGGATGCCGCCGCTGCCGGCGCCGCCGCCGCTGCCGTTGCTACAGCCGCTGCTGCCGCTGCTACTCGGCGGTGTCGAGCATGCCGCCCGCGGACTGGCTGCATGCCGGCCGTCGCTCGTCGGCCGCTATCCGCCGTCCGCAGCTGGCCAGCCGCCTGCCGCTGGCCACTATGCGCTGCCTGCCATTTGGTGCCAGTCGCTGAATGCCGATCGGCCGTTGCCGCTGACCGTTGCGTGACGGTCGCCGGCCGCTGCCCACAACCTGCTGCCTGCGGCTCACTGGCAAGGAGCTCGCCGGGCGCTACCCGCTAGCTTGCTGCCCATCGGCTCGCCGGCCGCCAGCCGCTGGCAGCCACTGGCAGAGTGCGGCCCATGACGTGGTAGTGTGGGTCGTGTCCCTCAGCCACAGCTGCCGTTGCTCGCGCTGACGCTGCTGCTGTCGTTGTCGCTGGCGCTCGCGACCCCTCGTGACGCAATGAGTGGTGGGTCCTCCCTGGACGTTAGCATGTGGGCCCGACGGCGACGGGGCTCCCTCTTTGGACAACCTTCATGCTAACGTCATCATTGTGAGTGATGACGTTAACATCAACACTGCCAAATTTTTGGCTGAAACATCATTTTCTACCAGCGTTGCAAAATCTCAAGAAACGCTGACAGTTATGCATTTTGATCAGTTTGACATCCCGGTCCATGCTGAGCATTGACATGGCTCCAACCTATGACAAGAGGAAAGGACCACCAGATCCCTCTTCCTCCTCCTCAGGGGTCATGAGCCTACTCTTGCAGGCCATTGTGGACCTAGGTAGTCAGCAGGATGAGATTCTTCGTCACCGGTAGCAGCAGACTGATGCCAATCGTGTGCTCACTGATCTTATTCGTGGTCAGCCCACGGCCCCACAGCAGACATTCAAGGGAGTCGGCGGTGCCATACCTTCTACACAGTAGTCAGCATCTACATCGAGGAGAGCAGCTCGACAGGACCCGCCACTTTTTGATCCTTTGGATGAGAACCCCGACATGCCTGGCATGGAGGATGACACCCACGAGAGGGAGATTTGTGAGCTTTACGAGCGTCTCCGCCAGCTTCAGACGCGTTCTGGTTCCCGGTTACCGTTGATCTTATTCGTGCCTGAACCCTACCTCGGCAAATTTCCTCGTCCCGACGTCTTCTCCATCCCTCGTCCTTCCCAGCTTGTGGTTGCTCTCCCTACGGAGCGGCAACCCAAGGACTTCGAGACACCACCATCGCCACGCAATGTCAGTGAGGACGGCTTTGACTGGTGGGAGACTCTCTTCCAGGTCTGGGCCACTTCAGAGGGGGTATGGCCCTACTATCACAGTCCGTACCTGGTTACGGACTGCGTTTAGGTGCTGATAGCGGCTCGGGCGATGCGCGGACTCCTTTACGCCATGCCACGTGAGATTGTCATGGATTTTCGCCCTTTCCTTGGAGAGGCCGGCACGTGCGTGGGTGCTGATCCCAGTGGGGGCTGAGACTTGGCACTGTCCCTGCATCCTGCAGAGACGCACGCCACCCGTACGGCTCACATTTACGCCTTTCACTTCCTTCGTCAGAGACCTGCTAAGCCCGCAGTTGATTACTGGCGGCGTGCCATGCGCATCTACACGTGCCTTGGGACTTCAGGATGTACATAGCTTTGGGCATTTTGCACGCTCATGATTGGAGTTCGTTTTGAGCGCGCAAACATCTTCTCGGGGTACAGCCACGCTGTGCTCGAGCCCTTCTCCACCCCATTTCAGCTCCTCCCTTGGACGCATCAACTTTCCTTCAGGTGACTTCCGCCCACGAGGCAGCCGAGGGCCACGAGGAGAGTTCTCTTATTGTAGCGGTCATCGCGTCATCGCCGACGCCCCTCTTGCAGACCACTTTTTCATCCTCTGGCACACCATCCTCTTCCCCTTCCACCCCGGCTACCCCGACTCAGATGCATGGTGTGGCAGCCGTGGCATAGGGGAAGAAGGGTAGGAAGAAGCGTCGTTCGGGCCAGCAGCAGTTGGAACAGCAGCAGTAGTCCTCGGGCGGTAACAGTGGACGTACTGTCCACTGCTACAACTGTGGAGGCACTCATCACTACATCGAGTGCCAGCAGTTGCTTGATTGGGCGCGGATCACTTGCGGTCTTTAGGCTGCACACACGTAGCGTCTTCAGGCGTCCAGCAGCACTGCCTCCGATCGCACTGCGACCATGACTGCAGCAGTTTCAGCTTCCTCACCGGCGAGCAGTGGCGACCCAGAACCGCGTGACCGCACCATTGTTGAGCTTCATCATCTTCTAGCGTTTCGCTTTCAGGGAGGTGCGAGTGTGTTGTCACGGCCGGGTGGTTCACAGACTGTTTGTTCGTCTGTTCTCGTCACTCGTGATGACTTGTGCGTGGGGGGCACAGCTGGCATGTGATGACGATGGGCCTGACAGTACCGATTGGATTCATGAGTTGCACCTTTGTGTCCTTCGTCGTTCCTCCTCACCTGTTGCTCAACGCCTGTCTGAGGCCGAGTGCTCCATTGCCCGTTGTAAAGTGACACCATCCGGTTGTGATCCTGGTAGCATTTGGAACATCGATTCTGGTGCAACTCATCACATGACTTGTCGTCATCTTGACTTTGTTGTTCTTGATCCTCTTGCATCTGTTTGCTCTCTATTCGCACAGGCTCTGGTTAGTCCTTGCCAGTCCAGGGTATTGGGGTTGTGTGCTTTGATGGTCCGTCTAGCCCCCTATTTCTTTCCGAGGTGCTTTTTGTGCCTGACCTTGAGCTTAGATTGCTTTCTGTGCGTGCCTGTATATTGATGGGACTCTCTGTGGAGCACACTACAGACTCCGCAACTGTGACAACTATTGATACTCGTACCGTTGTTCTTTGTGTCTCTATTGTGGATGATCTGTCTCAAATTTCTCCTCCTCCTTCTTGCTACCCCTCTCCCCCTGCTCGAGTGTTTGTCACTGGTAGTCTCTTTGCTAAGCACCGGCGACTGCTGCATTGTCGCCTGTGTCATGTGGGCTCCGACAATGTGTGAAAGCTCATTCGAACACAGCCTGCACTTGGTCTTGATGCGGCTTCCTTTGATAAGCCGCCGAGGACCGACTGTCTATTCTGTGCTCAGGGTAAGATGCAGCATTGTACCTACCCTGACTCTCGTTCTCACGCACTTCACCCTCTCGAGTTGGTCCATTCGGATCTTCTCGGTCCTCTTCCTGTCGAGTCTATATCCGATCGGGGTAGATATGTCCTGACCCTGAACGATAACCTCACCCGGATGCGGTGGGTCTATAGCGTGCGCCAGGCGGGCGATGCCGCTCTTACGGTTTGCCTCTGGCTAGTGATGGCTGAGCGTCAATCTTGCCATATGTTGCATACTTTCCATTCGGATTGCGGCAACAAGTTTCTTGGTGATATGGACAGTTTCTTCACTAAGCATGGTGTTTTTCACCAGGTCTCCGCTCTTGCTTCTTCTGAGCAGAACGGTGTCTCTAAGGGCTGGAACCGCACCATGGAGGATGCGATTTGCACTAAGCAATGTAAGTGCGGTCTCCCGGAGTCCTTCACCTTCAAAGGATTCTTCTACATGACATGGGTCTGGAATCGTCTCCCGCATAGTCCCCTTTTGGACCATCTTACACTGTACGAGCTTTGGTTTGGCCACTGTGCTGACCTGCGTCCTACTCTTGTCTGGGGATTTTTGGCTTCTGTGTGGTACACCGAGGACCAGCAGGAGTCCAAGGTCTCACCGCGGGGTCGCTCGTGTGCCTTCATAGGCATCTCCCCGCGATCAAAGGCCTGGTGTTCTTGGGACCCGGCTCGTCGTCGTTGAGTCCCGCGACACGCTTTTCTTTGAGTCCCTCGCATAGTGTAATCTGAACTCTATCACGTCGTTGTCTGTCATGCACGTTCCTACGTGTGAGGCTTCTCAAGGGATGGGGGATTCTGAGCCTACGAGCACCTCTCGCTCGGTTGATGTATCTGTTCGAGCCCCCTCCACTTCTCGGTGTCCGGCTCTTGATGATCCAGTGTTCATTGCTGTCGGTCCAGAGACCTCTCCAGCACAGCAGGCTTCTACCCCTGTTCCCTCGCACCCCACAGGCACCCATTATCCTATACTTGTATCCGCCTACACTCCGGCATCTGTGCGCAGTCCTGTCTCACCTACTCCTACTGGCACACCCAGTCCCGTGTCTCCCACACATGCATCTCTTGGCACAGCATCACCTACTCCTTTGCTTCAGCCCTCACCAGCTGTGGTCGTGCCTATCCCTGTGCCTGAGGTGAGCCCTTCGAGCCCAGGTTACTCACGTGAGCCCGGCAGTCGTCTTCGACCATTGGACTCCGTAGTCCAATGAATGTCAGGTCCCACACCCAAGCGCTCCACTCGTAACATCGCGAGTGGTGATCCCGGCACAAAGGTTCTAGGCCTGAGTGTCCGTATTGAGCACACCGATGTACATCTAGCGTGCCCCGTAGGGCACGATGTCATCACTCGCGAGTTTCATATTGCTTGTGATGCAGCAGCTGACCTTGTGGTCGTTAGACCTAGCATTGAGGCGTGTGCACTTGCCACTCAGAGCTCTCCCTCTATGGCGCCTGGTCCGGGCACACTGAGGGAAGCTCTCTCATCATAGGATGCTGACGCGTGGTATATTGCCTATGAGGATGAGCTTCGCGCCATCAGAGAGCACGGAGTTTACGAGCTAGTCGACCTTCCACCTGGGAGGAAGGCTATTTAGGTCAAGTGGGTCTTCCGCAAGAAAACAAAGTTGGATGACTCAGTGGAACGCCACAAGGCTCGCTTGGTTGTCAAGGGGTACTCTCACATCAAGAGCATCAATTGTACCGACACCTTTACCCATGTCGGCCGCATGACCTCAGCTCGCGCTCTGTTCGGTGTAGTTGCTCAACATGACCGGGAGCAACACCAGATGGATGTAAACAATGTGTTCCTCCATGGCTCTCTTGATGAAGAGATTTACGTGGCTCAACCACCAGACTTTGAGGATGGTGACAAGGTCTAGCGCTTGTGTAAGTCCTTGTACAGACTCAAGCAGTCTCCTCGGTGTTTGAACCAGGAGATCACTGGCACCCTAACTCGTGTGGGATATGTATAGAGCGAGAAAGATCCTTCTTTCTTTATCCGACGGACGCCTGAGCGGTTCACCGCCATCCTCATCCATGTGGACGACCTTCTGATCACATCTGATTCCATGGAGGCTGTGAAGAAGGCCAAGGCGGTCCTCCAGACTGCTTATAGGATGAAGGACCTCGGTCCTGTAGCTGTGTTTCTTGGCATGGAGATTGTGCGAGACCGCAGACGTCGGACACTACTGCTGCATCAGGCCCAATACGCGGGCGTCATGGGGAAGCACTATAGTGACCTCCTTGGCATAGTGTCTACGACCTCCACGCCTTTCACACCTGATGGGCAGGATGCCGTAAAGGTAGACGATCCCACATAGCTGGGGGGCGACAGTGGATGTGACCTTGTACTTCCGTCTCATCAGATCTTTGATGTACTTGGCCACTACCACACGCCCTGACATCGCCTTCGCCGTCAACCTCCTTGTATAGTTTTCGCAGGCTCCACGTGCTAGAGCCCTTCATGTGCCTGTGTGAATGGTGCAGTACGTGGTCTCCACATAGTACCTCGGACTCTGATTTTGCCGGCAGTGTTCGGTGGCTCTTGACGGCTACATTGAGAGCGACTGGGCCTGGAGTCCGGATGAACGCAGTCGCACGGGTTACGTGTTCCTGCTCGGTGGTACCGCTGTGTCCTAGCGCAACGGGGAGTAGGGCTGCATTGTACGTAGTTTGTTGAAGGCAGAGTATGTTGCTCTGGCTGCTGAGTCAGTATGGCTGCAGTGCCTGTTCCTTGAGTTAGGTCAGTCTATACCCACCATTGTGCTTCGTTGCGATAACTAGAATGCCCTTGCCCCTGTGGAGAACTCTGGTGTCTTTCACGCTCACACGAAGGAAATTGCACTTGAGCATCACTTTGTGCGTGATCTGGTGGAGCGACACGCGATCTCCATCATATGGGTTGGCACTGACATGCAGCGTGCTCACTTCTGGACGAAGGCACTAGTACCCGAGAAGTTTCTGGTGGCCATTTGTTCTATTGGACTTCGCCCCTTGCCTGAGAGTGGCTATGTGTGGGGTGTGTCAGTGTCTGTATCACGATTGTTTTTGCACTCGTTGTTGTACTTGTTTATGTGCCGCACGTGTATGGACATGTGTACCATCAGGTCATGGGGGAGTGTTGTGATTTGTGACGTTCTTGTCGGCCTGTACAAATAACTGTGACCACTCGACCGTGTCCATGCGCGTGTAGATCCCTGATGCGGACCCAGGTGGTAACGGTGCGTCATCTGGTGGTGGACTACCAGCTTGGAGCTGACCGACGACCGTCCCAGAGCTGTGGACTCTGCTTGGGACCTCTTGCAGTTGTTTTGTAGCACGTAGGAGTTTATCGGTGGACTGGCTGTGGGCCCAATTTGCATTGTTTTGCATTGTGTGTCCACCGTTTGATGCCGGATACATGCATGTGACCAGTCGTAGCGTCCGGCTTGTGATTATACACATCTACGTTCAGACGACGTAGCGTTTTGCCATGTGTACGCTGAGTTACGGCCAAAACAAAGGTTTTGGGCTGGTTTTAGGACAGACCTTGTGCTGCCTCGTGCGACACCTGCCGTGCGCCGCGGCAGGTACTTATGCCATGGACCTGTCATTTGTCATTTCTCTCTGCAAATGCTATTGAAGCATTATGACACTCTGACTTGTGTCTCTGAGCCAGACCCTTGCCGTCGTGTGTACGACCTGTGACTGTTGTCACCGTCTTATGGGGCACTAACGCCCAGTCAGTGGTTGTGTCGCTAGGAAGCTTGTACACATCTTCTCACCTACCCAGCTTGCTTTCCAGCTTGTGGAGTCCCATACGGGTTGTCTCTTAACATTGGGCACAAATGGAATTGTTATTTTGAATGTCGCAAACATCAAGATCCGTGAAGGTGAACTCACTAGAACATGCACATGAGCTAGGTGCTCCAATTGCAGCTGCCAAGCTGCCGGATTTTTCTGACGACACAAATGCAGTTTGTTGTGATGAAGTGGTGAGGTGCGAGCTTGGCACATGAATCTTGTGGCTCATCTGCCCCATCACGCGTGAGCCTGTGTACGCATGGTTGAGGCAGGCGAGGCTTTTCACCTGTCATTCCCCGATTCTCCCGTCAATCTTTGTTCGGAAGAACTCTCCCAATGTTTGCTCCCACACCCCCTTTTTTGCCTGATTTGGACATACGCACACAAAACGTTCACGGTATGCGAGCTTTGGGCCGGTAGCCCCAGCGTCAGCCCTGCATCTCAACCACACTTTGCACACAACCCCAGGGGGGGGCTGACGTCGCACGCGAGCACTCGGTGGAGATTCCTGAGCAGACAGGTCGCGACGCCGCCCACCCGTCCTAGCAAGCACAGCAAGCACACTCTTCTAGCAACCTGCACCGGTCTTGGCCCGCCAGTGGTGACCGGCTGGTGGTTCAGCGGTTCTCCAGCGGTGACCCCCTGGTGACTGGCAACTCAGCGGCTTGTGTTGACTAAGCAATCAGGCAACGTGGCTGTGTTCTGTGTTGCTCACCCTCCCCGCACCAAGGCGTTCAGCGCTCGAGCACCTCCCGGCTGCCCGTGCCCAACCCTCGGCCCAGATCTGCCCCTGCCCGATCCAGATCTGCCCCAGCTCGGCCCAGATCTGCCCCTGCTCGGCCCAGATCTGCCCCTGCCCGGCCCAGATCTGCCTCTGCTCGGCCCAGATCTGCCCCTGCTTGGCCCAGATCTACCCTAGCCCGGCCGAGATCTCCCCCTACCCGGCCCAGATCTGCCCCTGCTCGGCCCAGATCTGCCCCTGCTCGGCCCAGATCTGCCCCTGCTCGGCCCAGATCTGCCCCTGCTCGGACCAGATCCGACCCTGTTTGGCCCAGCTTCACGCCCAAGCCCAGGCGGGACCTGTGCGTGGGCGTACCACAAGCCGGAGACCCCTGTCTACTGCCAGGCGGGCGAGACCTGCCCTGCGGCGAGGCGGCTGTACAGGCGACTCCCCCCAGCGCTGATCCACAGGCAGGCCTGAGCTGCAGCAAGGGGCCTAGAACTACGCAGCAACACCTCCTCCGGCGGTGAGACCTACCCCCCCCCC
>SZWC01005464.1:0-17980 GCA_023375785.1 Penium margaritaceum | reverse complement strand
CCACGCCTAACACGGTCGCCTCCCACCCGAAGGGGACCGTCCTCTCATTCTCCGCTAACAATCTCATGCTTGAACATCAATGGGCTGAACGACACAAGGAAACAACGACTTCTTAAGTCGTTCCTTGGACACGCCCCACCCTCAGTCCTCCTCCTCACACACACCCGTATTGATAACAATGACACTTCTTCTCTCATTTGCCGTCTCCTACGCCCATCATGCTCCCAGTGGCTCCTGTCCAAGAGGGCCGGCGTCGCCGCCCTCAGTTTTAACCCAAACATCAGACTCAAAACCACATACCGCTCGAGCACGGGCCGACTCCTGGTTGTTAAGGCTGTGTTCCACAACTGCACCCTCTACATCGCCCTATGCTACGCACCCCAGCACCCTGGGGAACGCGCTTCCATCTTTGAGGAGGCTGAAAGAGTACTTCACCCGCTTCGCGAGGAGCGACTCGTGCTTGCTGGAGACTTCAACTGTACACTCGACAACTCCCTTGACCGCTCAAACCCACACCACCGGGATCCCTCCTCCCACAAACTCGTCACCACTATCACTAAACTCTCCCTGGTCGACGTTTTCCGGGCCCTCCATCCCATGTCAAGGGAATTCACATTCATCTCCCCACACGGTCAGTCTAGCCGCCTTGATAGAATATATGTCTCCAACTCACTCCTGGTCATTCTCAGAAGTGCCTCACACACCCCTCTCCCGTCTCGCCTTACTGACCACAGCTCCTACCCAAGCGCTAAGATCTCACTTGCTCACTCGTCCCTTGGCCCTGGCCTCTGGCGCCTGAACAACTCCCACCTCCAGAAGCCCGGCTTTAAGCGAGGCGTCTCGGAGATCATCGCCTCCCACATGTCGGCTATGGCTCCCCTATGCTCAGAATGGGACTCCATGAAAGCCAAAATTCAAGACTTTGCCTCTCAATACAGTAAACAAGAGGCATGACGCCGTCAAGCAACAATACGGCACCTTCAACATCTAATCTCCAACCTGCGTCGACACGCTAGTCGGCCACTTCCACCGCAATCTGCAGAGCGTACCCGTGACCGCTTGTCAAAAGCCCAATGTCAACTAAATTTGTATCTACAGGACGATGCCGATTTCCTCTACCTTAATGCACAAACCACAAAACTCACCGACTCTGAACGACCCTCTGCCTACCTCACCTCCAAAGTGCACGCACGCAAAGCCCGCACATGCTTCCCTAGTCTGCGAATCTCTGAAAACAACCATGCAACAACCCATGAAGACATATCTAAACATGCTCGATCCTTTTTCTCAAACCTCTTCACTGAGCGCTCCTCCACCACCCAGGCCCGCAGGAATCTTTTCTCATTCCCACCACCTAGACTACCACCCTACGCACGATCCTCAGTGAACAGACCCTTTGTTAGCGATGAGCTTCATGCCGCACTCAAATCACTTCCGCCTAACAAATGCCCAGGAAACGATGGCCTCACCCGCAAATTTTATCTTGCATTCTGGGATGACTTGTCCCCTCACCTCACTAACATTGCCAACACAATCATCAACTCTCGTCGATGCCCACAATCCTTCCTGTCGAGTGCAACTGTCCTCATCCACAAATCAGGAGCAAAGGATGACATCGCCAACTACCGGCCAATCACTCTCCTAAACACCGACTACAAAATTATAGCAAAAGCTATCACTTTGCGCCTCGCACCCATACTACCCACTCTTATCCATGAACACCAAACAGCTTTCATCAGAAATCGCAGCATCTACCATACTCTTAGCACCCTTCTAGACCTCCAACAACACCTCATAGACTCTTCCCAACCGGGACTGGCAGCAGCTATCGACTTAAAAAAAGCATACGATTCTCTAAGCCGGTCATACATGCTCCAAGTCCTCAAACACTTTGGCCTCGAAGGAGCGATCACATGCGTTGTGGAAACCACCCACCGAAACACATCAACATCTCTGTTAATCAACAACCACTTGACTGATCCGATCCCTGTCCAATCTGTCATTAGACAAGGATGCCCATTAGCTCCAATACTTTTCGCCCTCTCCCTTGAACCGTGGCTCACCAATTTGCAAATGGGCTGCCTCCCTAGCATCTCTCTCCAAAGTGAGAGGATATTACACCCCACTCGCCTAATCATCCATGCCCTGGCATATGCCGATGATGTGACTATCCTCCTCAATGACGAGCAAGAACTCTGCTATCTCACCTCTTTGCTCGCGAACTTCAAAGCTGCCTCTGGACTGGAACACAACTCTACCAAATCCAATCTCTTTCCACTAGGAGCTCCGCCGCATGTCCCTCCAACCTCTCCCACCCCTTTTCCATGGAAAACATCACCCGAACTCATCCTAGGTGTCTTCTTTACACCAAAACCAGATGGCTCCTACACTTGGGACCCTTTACTTGAAAAACTTCTATTGAAAGCAAAGTCAATGTCCGCCATGCATGCCACATCACTTGCAAGAGTCACTCTTGCCCAAACTTATCTTCTTGCCTCGATTGTGTTCCACGCTACTATTCTCCCGCCCCCCACTGACTATATGCACCGCATTCGTCGCATTGTACACAACCTCGTTGCAAATGCCACAATTGCAGACGATGCACGGCGCTTCTGCTGTTTCAGCATGTCCACACTCACTAGGCCTAAGAACCTTGGCGGGCTCAATCTTCACGACCCCGTGATCAAGGTCAAGTCCCTGCACACACTATGGATTCCAAGATGTGTACTGGGACCATCAAAGTCATGGAACATCTTGGGTCGTAGCCTCATCTCATTCCCTAAGCACCAACCTCTCCCAATTCTCTCCGCTCACCCCCTTATTGCAGAAAAGATGAAACTAAATCCTCAATGGAAAGCGTACATGGATGCATACCATGAGGTGTTCAGCCCCATAGCCAATGCCCCCTTGCTCCCACGCCTCCTCCTCCAAGAACGATTAGCCTTTAACTATGAGCTTACACGCGACAACCTCAGACCCTTCGGCACTCGCAAAACTGACGACTTCCTACTCAAGATGACTATGGCAGACATTTTCACCTCACTCAACGGTCATGGGCACCGGCCCCTAACTACTCAGGAAGTTAGAGACCGATATCCGGCCGCTCAGGCTCACATCCTCCTC
Organism: Penium margaritaceum; assembly: GCA_023375785.1. Lineage (NCBI taxonomy): Eukaryota > Viridiplantae > Streptophyta > Zygnematophyceae > Desmidiales > Peniaceae > Penium > Penium margaritaceum. The sequence continues at coordinate 14,857 of SZWC01005464.1, read as the reverse complement.
GAGGTCATCCATGCCCTCCCGCGGGAATGGGTACATGCCTTGGAGAGGAATGACCCACCTGACACCGAGTTTATGGCCTCACTGAGCCCATGGTTCGTGCCGGTACATATGGAGGCCAGTGGAAGACCAAAAACAGTCCTCAGACTTGAAGGTATTGAAAATAACAGCTTACTATGCACGCCCTTCTCAACCCCCGTTCGCCTTTCACGCTCTGCAGATGCACCTCGCCTCTACTCCCCAAATGATATCTCCCCAACTAGCCCACTCCCCTGGACCAAAGACATTGACACCCCAGGGCTATTCCGTCACTCGTGGATCCATTGCCCATATGGTCTCCATCTTGTACATGAGAAATTGGATTCGCTCACCTCCCCTAGAGCATGCCACCTCGAGCTGAACAAGAAGCTTCTCCCTACTACATTAGCTGATCCATGCGCAGAATGGTCCGCCCTCATGGGCTCTACCCCCCCTTGGACTGAGGTCCTCTCGAGCATCCATGATACTTGGACCCCTCCCGAAGCCCGCGACGTGAAAACTTGTATTACTTGTCTCGCCCTTCAAAGCGGTTCTCGCATGGCCCCCATCATTGACCATAAGGACCAAACATGTCCATTTTGCCATTCCCCTGAAAACACTCCGCATATCTTCCTCGCGTGCCCTGCACTGGTTGATTATACCTCTTATGTAACAAGAATAATTCAATACTACTTTGGTATCCATCACCCCCCTTGGTTTTCACTCATCTTTGGAACATTCCCACCTCACATCCCAACCCCACGCCTTTGGAATGTCTTCCATTCTGTTTTCACCCACTTGCTCTGGCAAAGACGTTGCGATGCAAAATTTCGATCCATGATGTGGCCACTCCGCAGATTCAAGAATGCGTTGCGACACCGAATGAAAGTGGCCTTATGCTCGGCCTTCATGGCCCTACCTAACAATAGAATGCGACGCCGCTTTTGGGATGAGGCTCAAAAGTTTCCCATATGCTCCCCCTCACAAAACCCCATCATGCCGACCCATCTGCACCCTTCCTTTCCTTGGCCAGGTGATGGGGAAGAATCGTGGCGGCGGCAACGGCCCCGGGGGGAGCCATCGCAAGAGAGCGCGCGTGGATGAGCTCAACTCAGCAGACCCCTCATTGTCACGGGAGACTGGGCGGTCCTCGCAATGCACCACACCTCAGCTATCCCCACACCCTCCATCAGCCTCACAATTGCCGCCGCCCCCACCCCCTCCTCCACCGCCTCCTCCACCTCCCCCTCCGCTTCCCACCCTCGATATAGCTCTAGTCAACCGCGACGCCCAACCAGAGATGCCTGTGATCTCCACCCTAGTAGTCCATCGCCGCTCTAGCGGAACATCCGAGCAGAAGTATTTCCTTGTTGTCGAGTTCCCTCGGCAACACCTCTCAGCCCTCTCTGCCCTGTGTCGTAGCGTACAGGCACGTATCGACACCAATCCAGGACTCTTTTCCCCACCTTCTGGCCCCTCCACAGGCTCTGAGTCGGTAGTTACCATCAGGAACTACCCTACATCACCAACACTAGGGTCAGCATACATCTTTCTCACCTTTCGCACGGAGGATGCGTGCTCAGCATTCTTCGACCTCAAGGACCTCGAGGTATTTGCAGACGCTCCTCCTGTCCTAGGCTCCCCGGTATCACAGCCTACACAGGACGGCCCCACTCACCCTGCCGCATCGCAACGCATCCTCTTCACCGCAACTCTCTCCAAGTCCCTCCCGCCGGCACTTGAGGATCGCTCTAGCCTCATGCTCGGCGCAACAATCCCCCCCAAACCGAATGTTCAGATCGTCGTGAAGGATGTTCCCCCTTCCTTTCGCATTGAGGAACTGACCGCATACCTCACGCAGCCAGGCCCACCAACACCAGGCAGCTCTGAGCCCTCTCCACCCTACCTCGCTGAAGTCCGTGGCTTCAAACAGCTGACTGCCAAACGAGGCGGTCGAGCCCTTGACATTTTTGTTGGTGAGGCTATCACTCCTCCCCATGACCCGGACCTTAAACACCTTCCCCCCCTACACATTCTCGACCCAAAGTTCCCTGTTGTGACCAAGGTCTCCCTCTCAGAAGTGCAGTCACTGCCCAGAGCACCACCTCTCTAACGCAGACGATGCCTTTGCACCTCGCGGCCGCAGAGACAACAAGATCCTTGACAAGACCTGCGCCGCTGCCAAGGCCGAGCTCTATCAAAAGCTGAGCCCAACTGCAGTACCCCAGAGGGTGTTCAGCGACCCAGCCATTGCCTTCATCGGCAACGGACAGCTCTCTGAGGAATACCTGTGCATTCTCCCTGATTGCAACGCCTACGGAGTCGGCATCCTCTCCTGCTACATCCATGTCCACGAGCGCACTCACATCAACGGTCTCCTTGCACGACAACTGTGCAGTGATGCCCTGAAAGTTACAGTGCGTGAGCTTCGGAGACGCCTTGGTCTCCCCCAGTAGGCCATAGAGGAAGAGGTTACACCCCAAAAAAAAAAAAAAACAAAAAAAAAACAAAAAAAAAACTATCTATGTAAGCCCTCTTCCTTAACCCGCTCTCCATACCCTCCCAATCTCCAGCCCAACCTCATCTCCCACTACACACCCCTCCATCACCTCCACTCTCCACTTACCGCTCACACACTCTCTACTTCATGGCTACCGTTACCTCCCGACAACCTCTCTCCATAAGTAACCTGATTCCTCCCTCATCCCACTCTCTCACTCCTTCTTTGGGGCTTTCTTTGCCTACAATGTAACCCATCCCTCTTAAGGTTCTTGTCGGGTGTTACCCCCCCCCCCTTGTGATTGACTCGCACCTTCCTCCTCTCTACCACTCGCAACATCTCATTTCACTCGGGCGACCCAACGCCCCCCTACATCCACACATCACTCCCCTACTCCCACCCGCAACGTCCAGCTGCTTTCCTCTCTCCTCCCAAGGCCCCCCCCCTTTGCTCATAAGGGACCCATTGTGGTCATCGGGGGGCGGGCCCTCCTCACCTCTCACTCTTCTCTTCACACCCCTCCTCTATCTCTCTTCTCTCTTGCAAGGTATGCTGCTGCCTTTGAGCGCGGTACCTTGCCCACTGTCGCTCGTAGGGGCCCATGCCTGCGACAGTTCGCCAACCTTGCGAGGTTGGCGGCAGAGGTTTTGTTAGTGGGTTAGAGTCCCACACTACCTGCAATGGTGCCTACACCGGCTCTCTTAAGAGTACGACGGGCTCTTGCCTAAGTCGTCGCCAAAACACGCTTTGGGGTGGCGTGTGCAAGGTGCGGTTGGGGTTTATTTCCTCCGTGGGGTAGCCCAAAAAAAAAAAAAAAAAAACCCAGCGTTAGGACCTCCAGTGTGCAGTACGAACACATTGAGAGTGGCCTCTCTTCTCTTTTTCTCCCTCACCCAACCCCTGTAGCACCCAACGCAGCATTGTAGCAACAAGTAGCATAGCAGCATCACCTGATGCTGCCGCACCACTGATGATTCCGAGCAGCAGCTTCAGCAGAAAAGGAGAAAGCAATGCATTTGCGCTACGAGCGTCATCTTATGCCACAGTAACGACACTTTCGGGGGTGAGAAGCAGCCATGAGACAACACCGAGAGTGTTGTCCTAAGATGAAGTACCTATGTAGCCAAAGGGTAGCAACAACAGCGCAGTACCAAGCATAGCAGCAATGCCGGGTGCGGTGTCTCATTCCATAGTGTCTACACAGCAACAAATTAGCAAGCAGTGTATCTGCACTGACTACGGTATCTCACGCCACAGTGTGGGCACTCCATGGCGGTAGCAAGAGCAGCACACCAAGTGCGGCATCCTAACCTGCAGTGCCGATGCTGTCCAGCAGCACCAGCACAAGAGAAGCAGCGAACAGTGTATCTTCACAATCAGCTGCGCCTTACACAGCAGTGTCGACGCTACCGAGCGGCAGAAACAGCCGAGGGTGTCCCAAGCCACGGTGCCTATGTTGTCCAGCAGCAGCAGCAGCGTGGCATCAAAAGCGGCATCTAAAGCTACATCACCTTCCTCAGTAGTGCACACCAAACATCGCAGCAGCAGCAACGGCTTTAGCTGCAGTGTTGGTGCTGACCAGAGGCAGCAACAGCAGTGCAACAGTGTGCAGCATTGCTCGCCATCTTCTGCATTCTACGGCTCAGTACTGAGTACCTGCCGTACCTGCATCGGTTGCAGCAGCAGCTGCTGCATCCTGATACGACCTATGCAGCTGCAAAAGAGGCAACTGGAATGCCTACCCCACAAGAGCAGTTGCACCAGTAGCAGCACCAGCTGCTACATCATGATGTGGCATTTTAAGCAACTACACTGCGCTCAGCAGCAGACGAAGCAGCAGCTATATCAAAGCATTTGATATAGCTGCTGAAGCCACATTCTTTCCCTCTGTCCAGCGGTAGCAGCACCAGCATTGGCTACACCATCAGCAATTCCTGCACCGTGCTACATTCCTCTCAGTAGATGGTGAGACGGTTGGGGTGTCCTGCCCACATTTGCAGCAGCACTAGAAGCCACTGCCACACCTACTTGGAGCGTGACATCAACAGGAGTAACAACCTTTTCTCCCGCACCCGTAGCAACAGAGGTGACATAAGACACTGCAGCAGTGTGACTGCATGCTTCCATTCCTAGTGGCCAACATGGCTGTGCCACTAGATCCTAGCATTACCCCTGTTGACATGTATAAAGCCATGCGCACAGTAGCCACTCTCGTAGCCTACACTCCAATGACTCCACAGCAGACACCTGCAGCCCGTGGAGAACTTGTATTCATCACAGTTCTTACAGCTGCACTGCTCTCTTTTGCATGCCTTGTTTTTAACTCCGCTTTTACAGACCTTCCACACTTTGCTGTGATGTTCAATTTTTCTTCATCTCGGTTAAACAGCTACTTTCGCAGCTGTACCCCAAGCAACCCATTTAAACGGGTTTTACAAGTGTTGGTTGTGCAACTGGGGCATCCACTTTGGCTTCTTACACCACTGATCTCCGCATGAGTGCTATTACGAGCATCTCCTGCCTGATTTCTGCTACCTTCTCTTTTGCCTCCACCTCCTCCACTGCTGCCATGCAATCTTTTATTGCAACGTTTGCAGTTGCCTTTTCTGCATCAGTAGCTACAACCCGTGTCTCATACCCATAGTTTCTCTGCTGCCATAGTGATTACACTTTGATCTGCATTCTCCGGTCTTCCCCAACCCCAATACCGCACCTGGCTGGGTATCCCCCACACCTCACACACTCCTTGCGGTTTCTTTCATGTTGAGTTTTGTGCCCAGCTCTGTGCCTGGTGTACTTCTCTCGTTGCCTTCGTTGATGTTGGGGTTGAGTACAGTGAAGCTTCTGGTGGATCTAAGATGTTGCAATTCTTCATTTTTCTTCGCCTATCGGGGAAGAAGAAATGCCCTCTTTGTTTTACCAGTAATGGCTTTGATTCGTGGTTGAGAATTCTTAGGCACACTAGAAATGGATCTTAAAACCAGAGGTATTGTCCATCAAACCACGGCACCCTATACACCGCGGCAAGATTGGGTGTATGAGCGATGGCACAGAACTTTGGGCGATGCCCTACATTTCATACTAACAGAGTCTGGCTTGTCCTTTGGATTCTGGGAGGAAGTAGTGAAGTATGTCGCTTGGGTATGGAACATGATGCATCCAGTGCTCCTTCCCAGAGCTGTCACTCCCTGGGAAAGATGGTTCAAACAGAAGGTAGATCTGTGCCCTGCACGGATGCGGGACACAATGGCCTGTGTATGGTGTGCTGACGCACAATGGAATCATAAGCTGAGCCCACGTGGCAGGTGTTATGTCTTTGTCAGGGTCTCTCATGCGTCAAAAGCATGGACGTAGTGAGTCGAGATGTATCCTTCTTGAAACACATGCTTTACAAGGCGTTCAAGGGACTCAAGCACGCACCTGTGCTCACTGTTCCAGAGCAATACCCTGAGTATGCCAGTATTTCCATCTTTTTCCCCACCATGAAGACAAAGGTCCCACAGTCCTCAGGTGGACACAAGGTCACAGACCAGTGAACACAGGTCCCTACAGACTTGCTCACACCGAATGACGTAGCAAGTACAAGTGCAGACTCCTCAGGACCCCCACCTGGCCTAACCTTGGTACAAAACTATCCATTCCAGCCTGATCCGGTCCGTCGCTCACAACGGAAAGTGGCGAGAGTGGACTATAAACAGTTTTATCACAAATTGGGTTCCACACATTCCATGTCCATCCAGTCCAAGCATCTCATTGTTGAAGAGGCAAGGGGGCTCTCAGATGCATCAGAGTGGGAAAAGGCAATGGTAGATGAGCTGAACACACTCCTTGATCATGGAGTGTACAAACTGGTACCACTTCCCCTGGACGCAAAGTCATTGATATGAAGTGGGTGTTAAAAGTATAACAAAATGTACTCGGCCTGTTTCAGAAGTACAAGGCCCGATTAGTGGCCAAGGGCTTCCATCAGATATCGGGGCAAGATTTCATTGACACTTCCGTTGCAGTGGACAAGTACACGTTCGGTCGGTCGCTGCTTGGGGTCGCAACACACGATGACTGGGAAATACATCAAACGGATGTCAAGAACACTTTCTTGAATGGTCCGCTAGAAGAGGAGATATACATGGAACAGCCACCAGGGTTCACAGATGGTACAAATAGAATGTGGGTCATCTTGAAGGCGCAACATGGACTGAAATGAGCTCCACGGTGTTGGAACAAGGAGATCAGTCAAAAGCTGGAGGTTGGAGGGTTTTTATGGAGTCTGTCTGACCCCTCCTTGTTTATCCGCTGGACGAGCGGTGTTCCAGTTGTCCTTCTTGTGTATTTTGATGATCTATTGATCCTTTCACCCTCTCTTTCTCTAACCCAAGAATCAAAAGCAGCAGTCACTGTAAACTACCGCATGAACAACCTAAGAGTGGCACCCATTTTTCTAGGCATGACCATCACTCGCAACAGAGCTGCACACACGCTGACTCTACACCAAGGTCGGTTCATAGTGTACTTGACAGAATGATTCTTTGACCTTGTGCAACATCTCCCCACACAACACTCACCGATGAGTCCAGACGTGTATGGACACCAACACCACTGAATACGAACCCGGCACAGATCTTACACTATACAGACAGATCACAAGCAGTCCCACATCCCTTTCTTCTACCACCTGACCATGCATCTTCTCCGTAGTGGACATCCTGGCCCAATTCAGTTAGCATCCTTGCACTTCACATCACAAGGCCTTGCTGAAACTGCTACGTTATGTGCTTGACACTTCATACATGGGCCTCGTCTTCTTTCCTGACACTGGTCTCTTGCTTGATGGGAATTGTGACAATGATTACGCATAGGACAGAAATGCACAGAGTCGGGAAGGGTATGTCTTTCGCCTTTGGGATACCACTGTCTCATGTTGCAGAACGAAACAGTCATGCGTGGCACATAGTGTGGCTGAAGTAAAATACATGGCATTGGGAAAAGCTGCTTGTGCAGCAACCTGGCTACAACGGTTGTTAAAAGAATTGGGAATGATTGTGGGGGCTGTGCCACTGTACAATTACAGCTCTGCTGCATGTTGCATCACGGAAAATGATGGTCTCTTACACCCACATACCAAGCACATAAGAATTGGGCATCACTTTGTTTGCAAGGCAGTGGAAGCAAGCGTGGTCCAAGTGTGCGAGCTGCCTCGAAGTGAGCAGCTTACTGACTTACTCACTAAAGCCCTACCATCATCATCCCTCCTCTCTCAACTCACAATGCTTGACTGCATGCATGCGACACCCTCGGCCAAAGGGTAGTGATAAACCTCTGTGTATATATTTGTCCGTTCATTTCCTTGGGTGTGCAGTGCATGCAGATCCATCGGTCGGCGTCAATCTATGTTGATCGCAAAGACACGTGCTCGCCAAGCTCACTACATGGCGACGCCACATCTCTGTCTTACGCATGCCGCCGGCCGTCGACCCTTGCATGTCCCCGTTGGAAAACTTACATGAGTCCTTGATACTTTTGCAACATGTTCTACTTGATGTGGTAGAAGGCCTAGACTATTCCATCCTTTACTTTTTTTGTAGGACCAAACTAGGTTTCCCTATGTGTGGCCTGTTTTGGCCGAACCTAGGACCTTGCAGGAGCCTCCGTGAGGTTTTGTGGACTTCGGGTGAGTTTTCCCTCACGTCCTGTCATGTGCCGGCGGGCCTCACTCACTGGCCGGCGGTTGAGACTCGATTAGCGAGTCTCACCCTGTAACAAGGGGCTACCTTGTTACTTGGACTGTTTTTGACCTAGGGTGTCCTAGACTCCATGGTTTCCTCGGATGCGCAATGAAACTTTCAATTTGGACTCGTCTTCTCCTCCCTATCTAGTAGGAAGGAGAAGACGAGTCCAAATTGAGAGTTTCATATAGGGTAATACATCATGCACGTATTCCTGTACATATATACAAAAAAAAATTCTTCTCATCCCCTTGTCCTGATCTTGCTGATTTCATGGAGCCACTGCCTCATACCAAAAATGTTGGCCTTATTCACTAAGTGTTGCACAGTATGGCAAACTTTTCTCTTTGTTTTTTCCCTTTGTCAAAGAGAAATGCAGGTGTTTTCTAGAGTCACCTTCCGGTTTTTCTATTCCCAAAGTATGTGTATCGAGTCCATCGCTCTTTACCCTCTCCAACAGGCTGGCATTTTCAATAGTGTCCACACTTTCCTTACTGAGCATGGTGCATTCCTGTCTCTACCTTTGAATCCATGTGTTGCTTGACCAAGTATGAAAGGGGGTCCTTCACTGCCACCTCCCTTGTCATGTCATCTCATTGGAGAATTGGTAAAACCGTTGTGCCAACCTCCACCTTCCACGGGTCTGAGATTGGCTCCCCAAGGACATCCGTGATGCCACCTTATGATCACATATCAAACCTGTGATGTCACCATAAGATGTCCCCTTATGATCACATATGCACCTTTCTTGCGACGCTCCTCATGTCAAAAGCCTGGTGGTTCAAAGATCCAAAGTGTCATCATTTTGTCAAGTCAGTATCATCCTCTTCTTGTTTGTCAAGCCTGGTGGTTCTACTGTTGTGTCTTTCTTTCGCAACAATATTGAACTTCTCGCCTCTCCTTCTTCCCTGGTCCTGCTTTTCGTTTTGGGTGAGATGTCCTGCATGTCTCAGCCTCCGATCAGGACCGCGCATCAGTCTCCTTACTTTCATCTGGCTCCACTACAGACTTTGTGCCCCTTTCACTCACTAATTTTTCCATTTAAAGTTCGGCATTTTGTCCTCCCCTTTTGAATTTTCTCACCTTTCATTGGCAAGCCCATTCTCTAAGTCATTTTTGGGGGCTCCGTTGTTTCCTCCCATGTTGTCAATGCCAACTCTATGCCCTTTTCTGCAATCTCATCAGAACCTGACCATCTGCCGCTCTTATTCTAAAAACATGGAGGGTGATTTTTTTTGCTTCAGTCCGTATCTAGTGCATCTGGAAAAATTCACAACCATCTGGTGCTCAACCTTGCAACCCCATGGTTACACCTTGCCTCCCAACTGACCCACCTCTTGTCAGGAGCCTTTCATCCCTCGGGCAAGCCAGGATAAAGATTAAGCTCAACACGGCTCCTATGGCAATTCCTCATCTCTGACGAGTTACAAAGTGTAGTTTCCATATTCGTGTCAAGTAAGGTCATATAGTTATTGGCTGCCACTGTTGTACCCTCCTTGGCTCTTAAACCCATGACTTTGCGTCAAGCACATAATGCAGCCGATGCTATCTTTTGGGAAAAGAAAAGGAGGAAGGATTGAAGTCCATGTCGTGCTCATGGCGTCCCAAAGCTCTTCAACCTTCCCCCAGGCAGAAATGTTGCTGTTGAAATGAAGTTATAGCATGGCCTGACCACGTCCTAAGGTGCACAGCTCTTTTGGGCAGCAGAATGAGACAAAGCGTGTGCTTTCTGGTCCCCACGCGCTATGTGGTGACCAGAAAGCACCCAATTTTTGAAGAGTTGGGGATAATTTTGTTGTTGGATATGTGGACAAGGACCACATCAGCAGCAGTGCTATTCACAAGCTTTTCAATACACCAAACCATATAGGATTTGGACCACCGTAGCACCCGTTAATTGCGCTATGTGATTCAGAGTGCATCATTGTGTCATTGTTGCTGTCACAGCACCATCGTGAGCGACGGGCACCCCAAGCGCCCTGGACCTCAATGAAGCACCAGGCTGCAATTCTAAAGCACACATGGCTCCAATGAACCACGGAATATTGCTACTAGCATCTCCCGAGGGATGCCTCAGCCATGGTGTGCGTGGTTGGAGTCGAACTGGTCACCGCCGGATTAATTTTTCGGTCCGTACCAAGTCTACCGTTCAAACCCGGACGGCTAGCACCACCTCCCAACTTTGACGAACGCCCTGGATTCTGAGCTGATCTGTGCAATTCAACTTACAGCTGGTCCAACATGTACTCTAGTTTCTGAAACATCCATCTATGCATGCAAAATTGCAGTCTACAAGGATCCGGAGCCATTTCCCTGAAAACACCGACTCTAGGACATGGCACAGGGTAGTATATAGCAATCTCCTCCTGGTACCTGCCATGTTGGATGTCATCCTGCTCACTCATGCTCATCTTCCACAGCGCTGTCGAGCCCATCGTAGCCCGTAAGTATAAGGCCTGCCATGCTGATGAAACGCTGGTCTTTGGGATGCACCTTGGTCAAGAAATCCATAAGCATGTACATCCTACTACAATGTTGTAACACAACCTGACCCGTTTGGACCATGTCGCGCATAGTGGTAGCGCACGTCAATGTGTTTTGTCCTCCTGTGTTATGTCAGGTTATTGTTCAGCAAGATGTAGCTGGTATTTTTGACTTGTAATACCTTAGGCTCCTGTTGTGGCGTGCCAAGCTCCTCATATAGCCGGCGGAGCCACACCACCTCCTTGACCGCTTCGGCCAGCGCGATGTACTCCGCTTCTACTATGGAGGTGGACACAGTCTTGCTTTCTGCTGCATGACAAGACCACTACACCTGCAAGGAATAACATGTAGCCGGAGGTGGACTTCCGCCCGTCAACATCACTGGTGTAGTCTACATCCGTGTAGCAAACCAGATGCAAGGGGTCTGTCCTCCCCTTGCTGTCGAACCTCAGGCATATGTGCGGCGTTGCCTGTAGGTAGCTGAGGATGCCCTTGACCGCCCTCCACTTCAGTGGCCCTGGATCGGCCACGCACCTGCTCACTTGGCCCAACGCGTAGGCCAGGTCTTGGCGAGTTGCGACCATGGCGTACATGAGGCTGTCCACTGCAAACTGGTACGGCACCCCCGCCATGTCCTCCTGCTCTTTTTTTGTTTGTAGTAACATTTCCGTGCTCAGGTCATAGATAGTGGAGACTGGACTGCCAACAGGTTTGTAGTCCTCCAAGCCGCATCGCTTCAGCACTTCGGCCATGTACTTGACCTTCCCCAACTCAATTGCATGATCCTCCGATTCCACGTTATGCTCACCCCGAGGTAGTACTCCAGCTACCCCATGTCGGACATCTGAAATCTGTCGCTCAGCTGCACCTTTAGTTGCTATAGAGCCGGTAGATCCGAGGAGCACAATATCAGGTCACACACATAGAGTGTGATAATCTGATGGAGCTGGTTGTTGCACTGCACATACACACTACGATCAGGTTCATAGCGTTTGAAGCCGAGATTCACCATGTAGCCATCCATCTGCTGGTACTAGCACCATAGCGACTGTTTTTGTCCGTACAAGTACTTGTGCAGTCTGCACACCTTGCCCTCTGGCATGTCCACTCCCTCCAGCACCTCCATGAAGATCTCCTTGTCAAGGATGTCTTTCAGGAATACAGCTTTCACGTCCATTTGCTACAGCTCCATGTCTTTGGCATCTCCCACCATGAGGATCGCCTGGATGCTGATGAACTATGTAGAAAGGATGAACGTCTCTTCGTAGTGCTCGTCCTTGTGTTGTGCAAACCGCTTTTGCCACCAGTCATGCCTTGTACTTCTCCACTTTCTCTTTCTTGTTCTACTTCTTTTTTAAGATCCACTTGGAGCCAATGACCTTACTGTCTTTCGGCCGGTCCACGGGCTCCCAAGTGTCATTCTTGGCAATGGATGCTAGCTCAGATGTAGTAGCAGCATCCTAGTGCTTCCGTTTAGATCGTGCAAGTACCTCTTGCACGGTTGTCGGCTGCTCTGCGGCTGCCATCATGCACCGTGCCATGCCGATCCAACTGCCCATTGGTGCATCATCTTGTTTTGCTGCGTTCCACTGCCTCCGGCTACGTCGCGATGATTTTGATGAAGTCGGCTGCTGATCTTGCCGTTGGTCCTAGACAACGCAGTTCACATGCTTGGCCTCCTTTGCTTTGGTTGCTGCTTCCTCCATCGTGGCAGCACCTGCATTTTCCCCATAGGCTTGTTGTGCCCCAGCACCATCGCACTCCGAAGACGCGCTGTCGATGTCGGCGTTCGCCGACTCCTCCTCATGGGTGAGGAGCTGGAATTACTCCCCTTGCTTTGGAGAGTCCACACTGATGCCGTTAGTGCTGCTCCTGTAGTTCTGCTACTTGTCAAACTCGACTGTTCAGCTTCTCAAGACCTCCTCCTTGCTTACATTGTAGAGCCGGTACTCCTTGTGCACGCACTCGTAGCCAAGGAAGAGGTACGGCTTGGTGCACGGGTCCAGTATTATGTCGCGTCATTATGCCAACCAAAGCAAAAGTTTTCTATCTGACTCATTGATGAAGGTGATGAGTTAACGCACGCCACCTTTTTTTGGCATTTTGAATAGTCCACACATATCATTGAACATGACATCGAGTAGGTCCTGGATGTGATCCGAGTTCTCGTTGAACGGCTTGCACCTCGCCTTTCCCAAAATGCAAGGCTTACAGTTTTCAAAGGAGACTGCATCTGGTACCAATTCTGCTGCATCGGTGATGTCGAGTCCGAAGACCATGTGGTGCTTTGCCACCTCCTTCAGGATCGCGGGCAACAAGTACCATAGCTACCGGTGCCATGGCTCCAGATCAGCTCCCCCTCCTTTGGCCAAGTTGACAGCGTGTTCTCGCGGATCTTCATCCCTAAGATTGCACAAGCTGGTTGACCTGTTTTTTGTCATGTTTCTTAACATTAAAACATCACCAAAACCCTAACCAAGGCATTAATTTGCAAAAAAAAAATCAGAAAGAAATGACACGACCTGGACTCCTTGTCCGTGAAGGGGTTGTTTTAATCCTGTAGGGATTATCAGGTGTCTGAAGTAGAGCTTCTTTGTAAACAGAACTCCAGTTCAGCTAGATATGCTATCTGACTTGTCCATTACCTGAATTACATTGAACTGCATAGGTGACAGACTAGTCCTCATCTTGTCTCAATAACTTCAGCCCACCTGGGCTCATTCGATGATGGATCATACAAAAGTTTTTCCTTGTTTCAGTCAATCTTCTGTTCAGTTTCCATTTGCACACTCGCTCGTGCAGTTGCTTACAAAGTCCTCCTCTCAATCTCCTACATCACCCCTTGCGTCCATCTCGGAGTCCTCTGGTCCATCTGTCTACAATCATTGGGGGAGGTTGTGTCCCTTGGCCTCATAATCAGATGGAACACCCCTTGATGATTGACCTTCTCAGTCCAAGTGCCTCACTGGTTCCGGAGCAAGTACTCATTTTTTCGAGCATGTCATTTCATTCTCAGTTCCTCCCACAGGGTCCAATGCTCGTATTTTTTCCGTCAGTAGTATGTATCTTGAAATAGCCCTTGGTTACTCTCTCAGTGCCTAGGAATTCCACAACGCCATAGACTCATCTCTCTCTGGCTGTGCTAAAACTGTTTTGCCGCCAACAGAGCATACCCACTTACAAAAGAGCCGACCTCTGTCCGTGAGGCTAGTGATGCTGCTGACTCCTCCCTATGGGAGAAGTCAACATAGGATGAGTTAGTGGCACTACGTGAGCATGATATCTTTAGTCTCGTTGACCTACCATCTCTAGTTTGGGTAGACCATTGGAAGCTAAAGCCAGATGACTATGTTGACCGATACAAGGCAAGCCAAATCACAAAGAATTACTTTGTACGATGTTTGGAGCAGATTTCAATAAGAATTTCACACCAACTGAAGTTCATAGCACTGGTCCAGACCTTCTTTGTTTGATTTCTCACCATGATTAGGAGCTTGAGCAGATGGACGTCAACAAAAAGTTCTTCCACAAGTAGTTGGACGAGGAGATCTGTATCATTTTACCCCCAGGATTTCTCACTGCACTAAAAAGGTCTTTCATATTCACAAGGCCTTGTAGCATTCTCCACACTGTTGGAAGATGGAAACCATTGCCACATCAGGAAAAAAGGAGGTATCACCACATGACATTGGTCCACACAGTTCTCTTGTCCACCATTGGCCCCAATTGGGACCATTCTAGTCTATGTTGAAGACCTCCCCATTGCCTGTTGGAATCCCTCTCAAAGCCAATTGGCCAAGGTCCTGCTGTACTATTCATAGAGATGAAGGACCTTGACCTGGCTTGAACATATATTGGAAAGGAACTGGATAATTGCCGCTCATTGCATGCTCACCATGATGAACGTGTGTCCAAAGGGGGCATTTTGCGTGCTAGTTTCTTCAACACCCTTCGCTTTGACAACCATCACCTCAGAAAGAAACAAGCGTCTAAGTCACTCAATATGTCAATGGTGGGGGACCCCATCGCACACTCACCAATTTCGATAACTCCATTGCATTCTCTCTCTCTCCCCCTCTATCTCTCTCTCTCTCTCTCTCTCTCTCTCTCTCTCTCTCTCTCTCTCTCTCTCTCT
>SZWC01005463.1:122757-155145 GCA_023375785.1 Penium margaritaceum | reverse complement strand
GTTGCATCAAGACGGAGAGCTGGCTGTTTCTGACTGAGCTTAGACACAATGTCCAAGCTCACCCGGAAACGTTGAAGATGCAGCAAATGCTGGCGCTCAAGGAAGAGAAATACTAGTGACAGATACATGTTTTGCCGGAGACAAAGGGGAGGAGACAAGGGGAGTGCAGCGGGAAACATTCTACATGTTATCCAAAACAGAGGCATGGAGTACCTTAGCATGAGTGTCCCAAGCAGTCACTGTAGCAAAGTTAACATAGTGCTCAACAGAAAGGGGCAAGCTGAGAAATCCTGGTACATGCACAATCTGAGAGCAAGCTAAGCTCAAGAGCGGGAACAAAGTGGACATCGTAAATGTACAAGGGGCCAGAAGGACCATCAAACCGCACAACCCCAACACCCTGGACAGGCAAGGACAGACCAGATGCAGTGTGTACGAATCAAACAGACCCGATAGGGCTGAAGACAACAAGTCAGTGCAACGACAGGTCATATGAAAGGTGGCACTGGAGTTGGTGACCCACATACTACCCGCCTCATGATCAGTCCTCGAAAATGCGTAGCCTGCCTCAAAAAATCGGCATTTGCTACATGCTCAAAAGAGGAACTCGAAGTACAATGGACAGCACTAATCTGAAACTCATCCAGTCAAGCGGTTCTATCAGGCTCATCGTATCACACTCCAACGAGGCTCCCCCACAAGTGTCGTCACGAGCAAAAAACACAATCGAACAAACTTACTATGGGCCACCCAGCTCTAACAACACACCTGTTCCTCCTTGAATACGAAGCACCAGCAGCTAACAAAGCTTTGTGATGGTGCGGTCCCTAGGATCTTGGACACCTTTGCTACCCAAGGAAGCGGGCGTCGCTGGTGCGGTCATAGTCGTGGCATGATCCGGCTGTAAAGTGTTGGAGGACGTTTGGTGTGCTTTGCCTAGATGCCAAGCATAATCCTGCTCCAGTTAGGAAATCCACTCCCACTGCTGGCCAGCGCCAGATACTTCTGCCCCTTGTTGCTTCTATTCTTCCCCCTTTTCCCCTGTGTGACTGCTGCAAGGCGCTGAGCCTGGCTAGGGCACCGCAGCAATGAGCGGACTCTCCTGGTGTGAAAATGCCACCTCCCTGGTTCATGACACCTTCAGGTTGTAGGGCTGAGCCTAAGAGAGAAGATGAAGGGACTCTAACATCTAGAAGAGCGTTAGGTCAAAGCCAGAAAAGAAGTCAGAATGATCTAGATACATCTTGATCATGATAGTATAGAGAACCCATAGCTACGCTTTGCTACAATTCCTGAAGCGGGTGTAAAAATGCATGGCATAGCTTGCGTAGTCAGATGCAAGCTCCGATGAAACTCATGAAGCCGTCCTGCCCTCATCACATGGGTCTCCACCGCAACTAGAGTTAGTGCCAATTCCCAGCCTTGGCGAGGATCCGTTTTGGTCGTAGTCCTTGCTGACTCCAAGAAGGGACAGAATTCCACAATTATTTCCTACGATGCAGTATAAAGTCGGTCCTGCATCGCTCTCACCGCAATCTGGACCTTGCAATTGTCAGTGATCTTGTACTGGCTGTGGTAGTAGGGCAAGATGCCCTCACATCTGCCCATATCTGGAATAGGACCTCCCAGCATTCAAAGCATGCGTTGCTGATACAATTGGATGGGAGAGTCTGAAAGCCCTTCAGCCACTGATCCGTGCGGAAGACAACCTCATGCGCTGGTGGAGATGGAAGTGGCATGAGAAGGCCGCCATTGAGAGGGATATCTCGGAAGGAGAACCCTGCCTCCCTTGTGAGAGATCCTGACAACATGGTGGCACCGGTATGACAGGCCGTGATCTTAGGCTCAACTGATAGAGCCGATCCTCAAGCACATAAATACCACTTGCATGTGGATCTGCACCATTCTATCATGCATCCTTGTGGCCATCAAGCACGGGCAAAGGTTCCTGTCTAGCTGAAACAAATAAAGTTGGACTGCATGGTGGATGGTGTACATACAGCAGCTATACCTGGCAGATGCAGGGAAACCCCTAAGCGCCCCCGCATGAGGTTGCAAAGCTCCTTAAGTGCATTGCTCTGTGCCTGCTGCTGTTGGCGCATCTCCTCCTAGTGTCAACAGATCCTGTCCTACGCACGGCGGAGGTCATCAATTGCTTGTAATTGTGGACTCATTGTCCACGACACGGAGGATGCTGAGGGGTTCATCGGCTCCTTCCTGTTTTCATCGCTCAATGTCATGTGTGCCAATCAATATGGGAACTGATGCCACAGTAGTCAAAACAAAGAACTGTCAGCGTTTCTCGAGGTGTTGAAATTCTGGTAAAGAATGATATCCCTACTACAAAATTGAATAAGAAAAAGATGATGTGTGTAGTCCCTCTGCTAACATCAGCAGGGGGAATGATGATATCAGTAGATGGAACCTGCTGACCCTCCTCTATAATGTCCATTTTAGCACGCATGTCTTGTTTTTGTTTAACTCGTTCTACAGCTTCTATGATTTCTCCGGTGGATTGGCTATAGGCTCGATTTGCATGTTCATGCATTTTGTCTCCACAATTTGCCATAAAACTAAGGTTATGTACAGTCATTATGTCCTTCACGAGATTTTGCAGATCAGACAATATCTCATTTGAATGTGTGTGCACTGAGGCATGGCCAAAACAGTGGTTTGGGCTGGCTTCAGGGAAAACTGACCTGCCACGGACCGCAACTTGACTTGAGCCCGTGGCAGCTTTTCCTAATTTGCGTCTTTTATTTACCATTTCTCTTTATCATTTGGTTGTCTCAAGGACAATGCTTGTCTTTATATGTAGATACTATTTGTTCTCATGTGTGTCATGCATGAAAGTTTTAGCGGTTACTAGGACATGGTTGTCTAACAAGTAGCAAAAATGCTATGAATCTTCCATGCACACTCCTATAACATCAGAGCAGCTAGACACTTCTCACAAAGCTGTGTTGCAGAGACATAGAAACAGCAGCAGCAGTGGAGACCAGAGGTATAGCTGAGGTCCTAGGAGGACCAACTACGCTGTATGACGGGCAATGTCAGCCAACAATGGTAACCAGGGTAACTGCGGAAGGAGCAAAAGCATCAGCAGTGGGTTGTCCAATGCACTTTAGCAGAAGTTACAGCTAGTGATATTGCCGAGCTGTCCATGAAGCTTCTTGAAAGTCTCAATCACTTTGTACCTATCACTGCCCGGGAATCGTGAGAGTGTGACCGCTTCATTTCACCACCATTTTTTAGATGTGAAGACTCACTCAAATTCCTGCTCATGAGAGTTCAGTCGCCACAATTCACACATAAAGAAATTGGCCAGATTCCAGGCTGAAATACAAATCATGACATTTTGGCACATTTAGAAGTTTCTTTTAGCCCTAACACTAACATTGACTTCAACACCTTTGCAAACATAAACCATCCAAAACCCAATCCATTGAGCTGGGCTTACCACTTCCTGAGCACCTTTCATCCTGTCTCCTAGGGGGTGGATTATGTGGGGGGAAGATCTGTGGCTTAAACACCCATGATCACATAACCCATGGCCACTGGGCAGGGAAAATGTAGTTGAACTGCTGCAGAACTCTTCGGCAATGCCATCCAGCTTTCAGCTTTCATCAGTCCTACTTTTGTTCCGTATTCCCACTTTGGAAGAGGAAATGCTTCCAAATTTTCATGTTGGGCAAAGAACTGATGCGTCACATATGCGCCCCTCCATGGACAAGGGCAAGGGTTTGTCGGACTTGTCCGCCTCTACAGTATTGGATGCGATGATTCCATGCACATGCGGGATCACCGAGCTTTGATTGAACGGCAGCAGTTGTACCATAGCATCAGCCTGTAGGAAATTCTGTATCTGTTTTTCATAGGGGTGTACAAGCAGTTGGCGCAGAGATTTTTGGTTGTCACACCAGGAGCGGATCACCATCCTACCTCTCGCATCCCAAGCACATCATAGCTTGTCCTTGAGCAGGATTGCGCCATACGTGTGGAGGAAAAGCAGTCCTAGTCAAGGGCACGGAGGAGATGCCCGTGCACCCACATGACAAGAAGACACGTATCCTTGAGGAGCACCTGAGTGAGCTCTGCCTTGACACACCTCCGGCATCCCGGTACACCTTTCACTTCAGCCGTTGATCCAGCAGCAGAGGATTGCATCCACATTCAAAGGTCTCCCTCTTTCTTGTCCAGCTGCTCCAATTTCTGAGGTGCTCTCCCCATGGATTGGCAACCAAAGGACTTTGAGACACTTGCTCCCTAATGCACCAGCGAGGGCAGCTACAACTTCCGGGAGGTATTTTTTTAGTTGTGGGTTGACACAAGGGGGGATCTGGCCGTCCGATTGGAGCAAATACCTGACCGCCGACCCCCACCAGGTTCAAGCAGCAACACGGGTGTTTTGTGACCTGTTGTACATGGTTCCACAGGAGCTGATCATCATTTCCTAGCCCTTCTTGGGCATGACCAGGACCAGGGCTGGAGCAGACCTTAACCAAGACAGTGACTTGGGGATGACCCTTTCAGTTTGTGTTGCCTCGTTGAGTTCAATAATCTTTGACACGGGGTATCTGAGATAGCAGGTGACTATTTTTGTCACGCCATGTGCCTCAATACTCACCTGGGGACACTGGGGTCTTCGTAGTACTCGACTCGTACCACCATCATTCTTGGGACCCACCTCGACTACTGTGACATGTTCTCAGGCTTCAACCACCGTGACCTCAAAGTTATCTCCGCCACCCTCGAGCTCCTTTCTTGGACAAAAGTGCTACTTTTTAGGGAAGATAACTCCCAAGGGAGCAGTCCAGGTGCACCAGTCACGCCCACCCGTTGCAGTGACCAGGGAGACTCACAACTACCACTTGATTCACCATTGCCTCTCCCTTTCCCTGGTAACTGCAACGGGTGGGCGTGAAACCCTTTGCTGCAAGGGTTGGAAACAGCTACTTGAGGGAGGAAGGGGAAGAAGAGACATGCTAAGGCACAGAAGTAGGGAGCATATATGGTCAGTGGCGGTTTGCGGTCAGTCGACTATTACCATTGTGGTGGTGCCCATCGGGGCACAGAGTATTAGGTATCCCTTGACAAGGAAAACATCATGCTTAGGTTGTAGGTGTGAGACGTGCAATGGACCGCTTCCAGCACCATGCATGAGGGCCACGTTCCGTGGATATTAACAGTAGAGAGACCACTATCCCATGCCTCGACCTCGTAGAGTAGTGATCAGGATCCTCGAGACAACACCATTATGGAGCTTTGTCAACTGCTTGCTCTTAACCTTCAGGGAGGTGCGAGTGTATTGACAAAGCCAAAGTAGTCCATAATCAATGTATTCTATGGTATTTTTTCCATGATGATGCCTAACGGGATCTCGGCCTGGGTTTGATGAGGATGAGCCTGATTTTGTCATGCCTGCTTGGTTAAGGAGTTGCATACTTTTTATTCTGAGTCAGTTTTGGAACCCTCGGCCAAGATTCCAGCAGAGGCTGAGTGCTCCATGGCATGTTATTCTGTGTTGATGGTATTTCATGAGACAAGGGCCACCTGGATCATTGACTATGTGCCACTCATCACATGACCTGTTGTCACGCTGACTCCATAATCATCAGTCCAGTTGGGTATGCTCGTTCTGTCTGCACAGGGTCAGGCCAGACCCTGCTTGTTCAAGGGGCTCTTTGCTTTAATAGCATGTCTGGCCTCTTGTACACCTCTTACGTAATATTTTTTCCTGCCCTTGCACTCAGCCTACTCTTCTCTTGTAACTGTACCAGGTTGGATATCTTCATTAAGCACTTGTGAGCTTTTGTGCTCCATAAATCTGTTGTGGAGGATTTGCACCATGTTACTCATTGCGCTCCCTCTGTCTCCTCTGTTCCATACTCTCTTCATGCACTCGCTTTTGTAACAGATGTGCTCTTATCCAAGCATCAGCATTTTATTCATCATTGCCTCTATCATGTGAGTTCAACACTGTATCCAAGCTCATCGGGACATAGCCTACCCTCAATCGTGATGCAGATTCCTTCAAGAAGTCATCTACAACCAACTTTCTCTTCCTCGCTGAAGTTAAGATGCATCATTGCACCTAACCCAAATCCATCCCCGAGGCCCTACACACATTGGAGCTCATCCACTCAAACGTGCTCGGTCCTCTTCCAACCACGTCTATGTTGCACCACGTTTGGTACATCCTCACCCACATTGATGACTTCAATTGGATGTCATGGGTCTACAACCTCAGTTGTAAGAGTAATGTCACCTTGTTGATTTTCCTGTGACTACTCGTGGCCTAGCATCAGTCCTCGCATACTCTCTACACATTTTGCTTGTGGTGAGAGGTTCCTTGGTGAGATGGAAGCATTCTTCACAAAGAATCGTGTCTTTCACCAGCTTAACATCCCTGCCACACCTCAGCATAACAGTGTATCAGAGTGCTTGAATTGCACAATGGAGCATGCGGTTCGTGTACTACAGATTGACTGTAGTCTCCCAAAGTCCTTCGCACTTGAGGGTTTCTCCTACATGAAGTGGGTCTGGGACTGCCTCCTGCACCGTCCCATGTTGGACCATGTCACACCGTTTGATTGATGGTTTGGCCTTTGTGTCAACCTTTGGCTCACACGTATTGTGATTCACTGATTTACGTTTTGTACAGAACAAGACTACAAGTTCTCCCCGTGGGACTGGATGTATGTACTCAACATTTAGCCGTGTTTAAGGCCTGGAATTTTTAGGACCATATGGATCACCGCATTGTCGAGTCCTGAAATGTTTTTTTTATTTGAGGCTCTCACCTACCAGGACCTCTCCCACATCCTCACTCTGACTGCCAACCAGGACCATGGACCTCTAGATTGGTTTGTCTGGGCCATCCCACCTGTCGTTCAGTGGTTGGTCGGTAATAATCCAGTCATTTTGGAAGTTAGGCGTGTAGCCTTATCAGTCTTTGTGGTTACTCTTGTGCATGTGCATGCATCCGACTTCAAGGGCTCCCCTGTGTCTGCCCTTAAACTGGCTCCTTTTCTTGCACCTGCACTTACATCTTATGGACTTGAGGATACGCTCTTCCCTCCTCCTAGTCCTCTGTCTTAGCCTACTTACAAGCCCCAGCTTTGTCCCCAATGCTTGTGTCCCTATCATCCTCTACATTCGTGTCTAGCTCCCCTCTAGTCCCCCTGCTCAAGGTGAGCACCTTGTTCACCCACACGCCCAGTTGCCACATCCAACGTTGTCCTCTATGGCCAAACAGCCGACTGCCTTGACATCCTGACGGTCGCTCCACAGTATTGGGAGTGGTGATCCTGGCATGAAGGCCCTCGGGATTTGCGTCCATGTGGTTTACACTGAGGCACATCCATTGTGCCTGTTCGGCCAGTAGCTGGCACATATGAGATTTTGATCACATGCTTTGCCATGCTGACCTTCACCTTATCTAGCCCACATCAGACACTCGTGTTTTGGCCAGTTGGATCTCTCCCTTGATATCGCTTTATCAAAGCACATAAAAGGAAGTGCCTTTAGTAGAGTATGCGATACATTGGCACGCAACTTGTGAGTATAAGATCTTTTGCATCAGAGAGCACAGTATCTACAAGCTTATTGACCCTCTACCAGAAGGCTTCACCTTCTTGCAAAATATCCACTTGGCTTATGTGGCATTTTTCAAGTGTCCCAAATTCTACATTGTGTTCTGCCTTGCAACTTCTACCTGTTCACCATCTACGCTCCATTCAGTATATCACTTGGTATCAGAGCGCAGCACTGCTGGAGAGGCACTCGACTATTTTACACATGCAGAGGACTATCTTGCACAAGCCATCAGCGCATCTTGCACGTCAAGACCTTGCAGAGTTTGCGACTACAACGTGAGGCGAGTGAGCATAATCCACGTCAAGCAGCGGTTCTTTGGCGATGACTTTGGCGATAGAGGAGCAGAATGTGCCTATGCACGCAAACCCCGAAGCAAAATCAAGGTCGGGTATGGCAGCTATGTGGTAGCTGGATCAATCTCTACGGCTTTGACGACAAATCCGTTCACAGACCCAACAACGGTAAACCAGCCACCGCTACCTACAGCCTCAACAATGGCAATAGGAATTGCATGTGGCACAAGATGACAGGCACGGATCAACAAGGAACTGGCAAGCCAAATCTCCATGCTTTAGGGGATCAACAACCATCTGCTCCAAAACCTAAATGTCGCGATGGAGGCTCTTTGCAACGCAAGCGCACAAGAAGAGGTGCTTGTCAAGAGAAATGTCCAACTCTTGAGAGAACCCAACCGGCTCCATCAGAATCGTTTGATCATATAAATTCAAAAGGTCCAACTGTTCAGATGTGGGTGATGAGTTTGGAGGTGTACTTCACCGGTTCTGGGGTCAACGACCATCAAAAGAAAATTGACCTCGTGACCGCACTTTTCCGTGGCACGGTGCTAAGTTGGTGGTCTGATCTAAAGACCATCCAACGGTCTAGAGACCAGCAAGACATCATCACCGGCCAACGGCGCCTGTCTCATATTGCCGACCGTAGGTGTTGTATCCTTGGAGTAGATGAACCCACAGTGGCAAGACATGCTGATGCCACCAACCAACTGGAATGAATTCTCGTGCGCAATGCTCGCACAATTCGGACGGATGAACAAAAAATCTGACTCATGGCACAAGCTCTGGAGTCTCCGTCAGCAGTCCTGCGTGGCATAGTACACACAAAGATTCCGCGAGATGATCAGTGGAGCAGACATCCCCCCGACAAACTCTGTTTTCACGACAACAATGGCCTCAAATGAGACATCCGGAGAGCAATTGCTATTTTTGGCATACAGGATGACTTGCCGTAGATGATCACAGCATCAGAAAGGATCGCCACTCACTAGGTGGTCGTTCGCCTGAACGACGGACTTCGCCGTATGCTACTTGAAGAATGCCACAACACAGGACCAGTTGGACACTTTGGAGAGGAAAAGACAATGAAGAAGCTGGCAAAAAATCATTGGTGGGACAAGATGTAATCCGGCATGGCCAACTTCTGCAAGTCCCGCGACACTTGTCAGCAGAACCTCACAAAAATCCCGTCGCACACGGCCACCCAGACTCCTACAACCACTCCCTATTCCAATGAAACCGTTGGCGGATATCTCCATGGACTTTGTCACGGGATTACTGGTCACACCCAAAGGATATGATGCAATCCTCGTCGTTGTCGACAGGTTTTTGAAAATGGCCTATTTCATCCCAACGACAACCACCGTCACCGTCAAGGGAACAATACGGCTGTTTCCAAACAACAGCGTGCCGCTACACAGCGTCCCAAGAACTATGATAAGCAACAAAGACGATCAATTCACCATCCATTCTTGGCGCAAACTAGTGACTAGCTACGATAGCAGAATTCAACTTTCAACAACATTTCATTCCCAAACTGACAGCCAAACCGAGCAAACAAATCAGATGCTCGAACAACTTCACCAAACACTATGCAAACCTCACAAGATGGATTGATCAGAAAAAACTCCGGACCGCCAAAACTGTACATGATTTGACAGTTTCTACCGCAACAGGTAAAACTTCGTTTGAAGTGGTATATGGCAAGCTTCCTTCCACACCAGCCAGACTACAAAGTCGCAGTAACATTCCCGCAGTCAATGTCCAATATGGAGACTTCTCCACCATTTGGGAGAAAACACGGCAAATCCTTGCAAAGACACAAGCAACGATGAAAAGATCAGCTGACCGACATCGCAGCAACGACATGTTTGCGGATGGAGACAAAGTTCTTCTTAGTTTGACCAACATCAAACTCCCCGGAACTGACTGTTCAAAACTCAAATCCCGATGGTTGGGACCGTTTGAGATCGAGCGCATGCAAACTCCTGTGGTTGCGCGACTCAAACTCCTCGACACTATGCAAGTTCATCCCCTGTTCCATGCCACCAGACTCAAGCACTACCAAGACCCCGGAGATAACTTCTGCAACAGGGATGTCCCTCTCCTCCTCTTGTTTAAGTGGACGAGGACACTGAGGATGTCATTGAGGACATCCTTGGCCATCGATGATGTGGCAAAACAACAAAATATCTTGTCAAGTGGCATGGCTGTGACGTCGCGCATAACAGCTGAGAACCCTACGACAACCTCCGCAACGTCAACCACCTAATCAACAGCAATTACCGCCGTCACCATGCCACATCTGTACGCGCGCTTGGATGACGCGGCTAAATGGGGGGACGTGCTACACACCAGGCGTACACGAGTCCCTAATGTTTCCAAGTGGAGATTTCTATCATTACACGAACAGCCCATAGCATCGCAAGACCATGATCTTCACTCTGACGGTCAAGTACAACCCGGCCAACTGCCCTCGCCTCTAGTGAATCTTGTCGAACCTTCTGAAAACTTCAACCGCTCTCGCAAATCTACGACCTTGTGGTCAACTTCTCGACACACAGAGTCGATTATAGATTTATAAAGATGCATCTTGTGTTAAGTACGAGACGTACACAAGTCCTTAATATCTCTAAGTGGGCATTTTTGTTGTTACACAAATAGCCCATCACGTCGTGAAGATCGCAATATTCACTCCGATGGTCGAGGGCAAACCGGCCAACTACCCCGCTCTCCGTGGATATTTGCAAACCTTCCGACAGCTTTCACCACTCTCGCAAACCTACAAACAAAAGTATCATGACCTTTCAGTCAAATTCTTGATGTAGTGAGATGATTCTGGATTTATGAAGATGCATCTCGCATCTTCACCGTCAATGCTCAAAGACTCCCAACTTCTCGGGGGACCTTCTTGGATTCAACCACTCACAACGCGACTTTGCATGCGTCGCTCAGCAGATGACCCAACGACCCTAACTATGACTCATTAGTAACTTGACCTTTGTATGTTTATGTTTGATGATTTCAACACTTGTCAATGAAGTACACTTACCGCTAATCATAGATTGCTCAAGTGTCCCAAATTCTAAATCATGTTTTGCCCCGCAACATCTACTTATTCACCATCTATGCTCCGTTTTGCGTAACACTTGGTATCAGAACATAGCAGTGCTGGAGAGGCATCCAACTACTTCGCACGAGCCGTCAGCGCATCCCGCACATCAAGACTTCGCAGATTTTGTGACTATGGCATGAGGCAAGCGAGCGCAACCGAAGACCAGCATCAGATTTTTTGCGACGACTTCGACAATGGATGAGCAGAACGTGCTGATACACGTGAACCCTGAAGCAACAGTGAATGCTGGTGTGGCAGGCTTCGGGGTAGCTGGAGCTACCCCTACGGCTTTGACGACCAATCCTGTTGCGGACCCAGCAGCGATGAACCTGCCGTCCCAATCAACGGCCTCGACGACAATAGGAGGAACGACAAGTGGCACCGGACAATAGGCATGGATCAACGAGGAATTGGCGAAGCAGATCATTGCGCTCGAGGGCATCAACAACCACCTACTCAAACAACTCAACGTTACGATGGAGGTTGTGTGCAACGCAAGCGTGCATGAAGCAGTGCTCGTCGAGAGAAATTCTCAACTTTCAAGCAAACCCAAGATTTTTCAGGCTCCACCAGAACCGTTTGATCCTGCAAACTCAAAAGGACAAACGGTTTGTATATGGATGACAAGTTTGGAGGTGTATTTCACCTCTGTCGGGGTCAACGAAGATAAAAAGAAAATTGACCTCGCGGCCGTGCTTTTGCGTGGCATGGTGCTAAGTTGGTGGTCTGATCTAAGGACCATCCACCAGCAGCAGGAGACCAGTGGAGCTTCATCAACAGCCAATGACGCCCGTCTCACATCGTCGAACGCAGGCGTTCTACCCTTGGAGCAGATCAACCCACAAAGGCAAGACGCGCTGACGACATCAACCGAACGGAATGAATTTTTGCACATGATGCTCGTACGCTTTGGATGACTGAACAAGAAGTCCGACGCATAGTACAAGCTCCAGCGTCTACATCAGCAATCCAGGGTGGCGCAGTATACCTGGAGATTTCGCGAGATTAGCACCGGAGTACACATCGCCCCTGACAAACTTCGTTTTCACTATAATAACGGCCTCAACCGAGATATCCAGCGAGCAATCGATATCTTTGGCATCCAGAACGACTTGTTGTAGATGATTGTAGTAGCCGAAAGAATCAAGTGTGCTATCTACAATGCTCGGATCCATGAATCCTACATCTGGTGACCTCATAGCCACAGTCGTCATGGAGTTGGAAAACACTGGTCAGCAGACTCCTGAACTCCGATGAAAGTGGATGCCGTCAACTAGAGAGACATGTAAACCTGCTACAATTGCGGAAAAGTTAGTCACATCACCAGCAATTGTTGGAGCAAGCAGTAAGTTGAAAAATGGGAGAAGTCGCACGAAAATGAGTCGGAAAACGGTGGAGGGCAGGAGTAAATGGCCCAACTCTTGTCCGTGAGGAGCAATCTGCGCCAAACGATTACCCATGTGAATGACCTACATTGCCGCAGAGGGTTTTTGAGATCGCAAAGTTTGACTAGGATTACGAGGACGACCAACCCGGGATAATGCTGAAGATTCAGCGCCAAGGATGCAAAAGTCGCAGAACGGTACCAGCACTATTGGATGGAGGAACTTCATACAGCTTCGTAAGCAACAACATGGTTTGCAAGCTGGTTTTGCAGAACAAACCAGGGGTGTTTGAAGAAAAAGCCGTCGATGGAAGACTAAAGATACGGAGACTCTGAGAACCACTACGACTACAAGTGGGGGATCTACGTGATGTAACGGTCTGGACGTCTTGTCCAATTAGCAATTACAAAATCATCCTCGGACGATGTTTCTTGTACCGACACAATCCGAATGTCAAGTGGAACAGTGGCGACTTCTACGTGGGGATCGACGGCACCAAAAGACAACTCCTACATGTGGGACAGAAGCAGACAATAGAAGCAACAGAGGAAGTAGCAGAGAAAGTCGCAGAGGGTGAAGAGCAATGACATGTGCAGCTGATACTGCTTAACGTGGCCAGGCGATGTATACGACAAGGAGCTCATGCGTGGCTCATACATCTCAAGCCAATGGAAGGAGCGGAAGTGGCATTAGCTGACTCATCATGAGCCTCATGAGCCTCATCGACGTCGACAAAGTTAGCGACGGTGCCTGAAGGGATCGCACCCCTCATCAAGGAGTTTGCAAATGTCTTCCTCAACGAACTCCCGAGAACCTTACCTCCTCAACGCACGACATCGACCATTGCATGAAACTGAAGTTGGGCAGTAGACCTACCATTCAAGGGTCCTATCAGATGAGCAATCACGGGCTAAAAATGCAGCTCGATGAGATGCTCGGTCAGGGGTTCATCCACCCATCCACGTCACCATTCGTCACTCCAGTATTGTTTGTAAAAAAGAAAACCAGTGAGATGCAGATGTGCGTAGAATGTCAGGCATTGAACGACGCAACCATCAAGAACCACTACCCTCTTCCTTGCGCTAACAACTTTTCGACCAACTTCGAGGGGCCCGAATTTTCAACAAAATCGACGTACGTAGCAGATATCGCTAGATACATGTGGCAGACGCCGACATCGAGAAGACAATATTCCAAACACGCTACGGGCACTTTGAGTTCACGGTTATGCCGTTTGAACTCACAAATACCCGAACAATGTTTATGGCAGCAATGAATAGTATTTTATGCCCGTACCTTGAAAATTTTGTCGTGGTGTACCTGGACAAGAATCTGGTGTACACACGCACCCCAGAGGAGCACGATGGACATCTCCGAAAAGTTCACAAAGTATTACAAATAGAGAAAGGTTTTTGGCAAACCCTCAAAATGCAACTTTGATCGTTGTTTGATCGAGTTTTTGGGTCAATCATCAATGGCGAACGGATCACCATCTACGCTGATTGGTTGACGCCGAGTAATGTTCAAGAAATTTCTATCGGTGATTTGTGCGGGACTACACCAGAGTGTTAGTGCCTCTCTCCGTCCCCACTTGGAAAGAAAACAAGTGGCGGTAGGGAGATAACGAAAAACAAGCGTTCACCGCTTTGTGGAACGCTCCGACCTCGGTGGCAGCCCTATGATTAGCCGACCCAACAGTGGACTACGTCATGGCTATTGACGCATCAGACTAAGCCATTGGCACAATCCTTCTGTAAAACCATGGCAATGGCAAACAACCGATTGCCTACATGTCTAAAAAACTGCGAGGAGCGGAACTCAACTATGCAGTACACAAGAAAGAGATGCTGGCGGTCGTGCATGCGTTCAATACGTGAGGATGCTACGTTGAGCGTCGTCGATGCATCGTGCGCATGGACCACCATGCATCAAAATACTTGAACACGCAGACAAATCTCAGCCGACGTCAAACCCGATGGATAGAGTTCCTTGAATCTGGGTTCGACTACGAAATTGAGTACCGGCCAGATAAAATTAATCCGGCGGACGCACTCAGCCACCAACCCGATTTTATGGCTGATGTGGAGACGCTACAACTACAGCGAGACCCGTACCTTGAGCGACTGTTTCCACGAGGCTATGACCAACACGGCGGATATGACAAAACGAAATTCTGGTTTGACTCACCCTAGTGGCGATGACGCTTCACTTGACAAGTGGTCTTGTCCCCGAACGGCGGACTTCAATGTATGCTGCTTGAAGAGTACCATGACACCGGACGAGGTGGACACTTCAGAGAGGAAATGATATTGAAGAAGCTAGCAAGAAACTATTGGTGAGACAAGATGCAATCCGACATGGCCAATTTTTGCAAGACCTGCGACACATTTCAACAACACAAATCTCGTTGCTCGAGGCCACGCAAACTTCTGCAACCTCTCCTTGTTCCGACGGAACCATGGGTAGACATCTCCATGGACTTCATCACAAGATCACCAGTCATGCCCGAGCGATATGACGCCATCCTCGTGGTCGTCGACCAGTTTTCCAAAGTTTCCCACTTCATCCTGACAACGATACTACTCACTGCCAAAGGAACATTATGGTTATTCTTGAACAACGTAGTGTGGCTAGAAGGCATGCCGCGAACTATCACAAGCGAGAGACGGTCACTTTATCAGCCATTTTTGGCGCAAACTGATGACTCGCTACCGCAACAGAATTAGACTTTAATGGCGTTTCATCCGCAAACCGACGGTTAAACCGAGCGGAAAAATCGGATGCTCGAATGGCAACTCCAAACATTATGCAAACCTCACGGGACTGATTGGGCACAAAAACTCTCGACCGCAAAAACTGTATACAATTAAGCAATTTCCCTTGCAACAGGTAAAACTCCATTTGAAGTGGTGTATGGCAAACTTCCCCCCCCCACACCAACCGGAGTGCAAAGTCGCAACAACTGTCCTGCAGTCGACGTTCAACGCCGAGACTTCACCACCATCTTGGAGGAAACACGGCAGACCCTCAAGAAGACACAAACAGCGATGAAGCGAGTAGTTGACAGACATCACAATGATAACGTGTTCACCGCTGGCATCAAAGTCCCCAGCGCAACAAATATCAAACTTAGAGGAGCCAACTGTTCGGAGCTCAAACCCCGATGGTTGAGACTGTTTGTGATCGAGCGCATGCAAACCCCTATGGTTGCACAACTCAGACCCTCCAAAACTATACAAGTTCATCAAGTGTTCCATAACACCAGAATCTAGCACTACCGAGACCCCGGAGAGAATTCCCTGGCAGAGATGTCCCTCTTCCACCTCCTGTGCAAGTGGAAGAAGACACGGAGTATTTCATAGAGGAAATCCTTTGCCACTGACCACAAGGCAAGAAAACAGAATATCTCATCAAGTGGCACGGCTACGATGCCGTGCACAACAGTTGGGAACCCTAAAACAACCTCTGAGATGTCGATCATCTCATCAACGGCTACTACCGATGTCTTTGGGCCACATCTGCATGTGTGCCGGGACGTCGCGGCTAAGGGGGGTGAGTGTTACGTACTAGACGTACACAAGTTCCTTAATCTCTCTAAGTGGGCATTTACGTTGTTACACAAACAGCCCATTGTGTTGCGAAGACAACAATGTTCACTACGACGGTCGAGGGAAAACATGCCAACTGTCCCGCCCTCCATGGATATCCCCGAACCTTTCGACAGCTTTGACCACTCTCGCGAACCTACGAAGAAAAGTATCACGACCTTTCCGTCGACTTCTTGATGCACCGAGATGCATATGGATTTAGAAAGATGCATCTCGCATCTTCATCATTGATTCTGAGAAGATCCGTGGAAGCTTCCTAGGGACATAGCCACTGACTAGGCGTAAGTGCTTGGTCAGACAGTGACGACCGTCATAAATCGCACACACAACGGCAAGGATCTGGCTAGGAGACACAAGGCAAAGTGTGAAAATGCTTCAATATAATTTGCAGAGAAATGACAAATGATTGTTCTGTGGCATAAGTACCTGCCGTCGCGCACTGCAGGTGTCGTACGCGGCAGCACAAGATCTGTCCTAGAACCGGGCCAAAACCACTGTTTTGGCCGTAACTCAGCACAGACATGTCACAACGCTACACCGCCTGAACCTAGACGTGTAGAATCACAAGCCGAACGCTAGGACTGGTCAATGCATGCATGTGGCATCAAACGGTGGACACACAATGCAAAAAAATGCAAATCAGGCCCACGGCCAGTCCACCGATAAACTCCTACGTGCTGCACAAAAAGTGCAGGAGGTCTCGGGCAGCACTCAGAGCTCTAGAACTGTCGTCGGTCGGCTCCAAGCTAGTCGTCCACCACCAGATGATGCACCGGTACCACCAAGGTCCACATCAAGGATCTGCACGAGGATGGACACGACCGAGTGGTCAAAGTAAACTATACAAGACAACTGGAACGTCACAAATCACAACACTCCCCCATGACCCGATGGTGCGCATGTCCATCCACGTACAGTACTGAAACAACAACGAGTACAAAAACAATCTTGACACAGACACAGACAGACCCCACACTCAACCACTCTCAGGCAAGAGGTGAAGCCCAACAGATCGAATGGCCACCTGAAACTTTGCGCGTGTTAGTGCCTTCATAAAAAATTCAGCACGCTGCGTGTCAGTGCTAACCCATATGACATTGACCACGTGTCGCTCCACCAGATCACGCACAAAGTGATGCTCAACCGCAATGTGCTTTGTGCAAGCGTGAAAGACACCAGAGTTCTCTACAGTGTCAAGAGCACTCTGGTTGTCACAACGAAGCACAATTGCAGGTAATGACTGACCCAGCTCAAGGAACAGGCGTTGCAGCCATACTGCCTCAGCGGCCCTTGCACCCAGAGAAACATACTCTGCCTCCGATGACCTACCTCCAGTGTAGCACTGCTTCCTCGTGCTCCAGGACACAGCGGTACCATTGAGCAAGAACACGTAACCGATGCAACTGCGTCCATTTGGACTCTCGGCCCAGTCGTTGCCGATATAGTTGTCAAGGACCACCGAACACTGCCAGCGAAAGCCGAGTCCAAGGCACGATGTGGAGACCACGTATCGCACCACTTGCACAATCGCATGAAGGGCTCTAGGTTGTGGAGCCTGCAAAAACTGTGCAAGGAGATTGACGACGAAAGCAATGTCAGGGTGCGTGGTAGTGGACAGGTACATCAGAGATCCGATGAGACGGAGGTACAAGGTCACATCCAATGTCTCCCTCAACTATGTAGGATTTTCCAGCTACAGGGCATCCTGCCCGTCAGGTGTGAGAGGTGTGGAGGCCGTGGGCACTGTGGAGGTCACCGAAGCGCTCCCCCACAACACGTGCATATCAGGCCTGATGCAGAAGTAGTGTCCGACGTTTACGGTCTCGCACGATCTCCATGCAAAGAAACACTACTGCAAGACCAATGTCCTTCATCCTATAGACAATCTGGAGGACCGCCTTGGCCTCCTTCACGGTCTCCATGGAAGGAGAAGCGATCAGAAGGTCGTCGACATAGACCAGGATAGCAGTGAACCGCTTAGGCGTTCGTCGGATAACGAGAGAGGGATCTGCCTCTCTCTCTACATATCCCGCATGACTTTATCACCGTCCTCAAAGCCAGGTGGCTGAGCCACGCAAATCTCCTCATATAGAGAGCCATAAAGGAACACATTGTTCACGTCCATCTGGTGTAGTTCATAGTC
The DNA here is from genome assembly GCA_023375785.1 of Penium margaritaceum. Lineage (NCBI taxonomy): Eukaryota > Viridiplantae > Streptophyta > Zygnematophyceae > Desmidiales > Peniaceae > Penium > Penium margaritaceum. The sequence goes on along the minus strand of SZWC01005463.1, from coordinate 137,002 downwards.
ATGCTAAGCCACTACACCAAACAGAGCGTGAGCTGAGGTCATGCGGCCGACAGGGGCAAAGGTGTCAGTGTAATCAATGCCCTCGATCTGAGAGTACCCCTTGAAAACCAAGCAAGCCATCTGGCTTCACTTCCTTGCAAAAGACCCACCTGACCTGAATAGCCTTCCTCCTAGGTAGAAGATCGACTAGCTCGTAAACTCCGTGCTCTCAGATGGTGTGAAGCTCATCCTCGCAGGCACCACGACAAGCGACATTATCCTGTGATGAGAGAGCTTCCCTCACTGTGCCCGGGCCAGGCACCATAGAGGGAGAGCTTTGCGTGGCAAGAGCACATGCCTGAGTGCTAGGTCTGACGACCACAAGGTTAGTTACTACATCATAAGCGATACGAAACTCGCGAGTGACGAGATCGTGCCCTACGGGACACGTTGGATATACCTCTGTGTCCTCGGTGTGGACACTTAGGCTTAGGGCCTTTGTGCCGGGATCACCACTTGCGATGCTACGAGTGGAGCGGCTGGGTGCGAGACCTGACACTCGCTGGACTCCGGAGTCCAATGGCCGAAGACGACCGCCGGGCTCACGTGAGTAACCTGGGCTTGAGGGGCGGAGCTTAGGCTTAGAGACAGGCACGGCCACAACTAGTGAGGGATGAGGCAAAGGAGCTGGTGATGCCATGCGAGGAGATGCGTGTGTGGAAGACACGGGACTGGATGTGACAATAGGAGCAGGTGAGGCAGGACCATGCACAAAGGCAGGAGTACTGGCGGACACAGGTACATGATAATGGGTACCTGTGGGGTGCGAATGAAAAAGGGTAGAAGCCGGCTGTACAGGAGAGGTCTCTCGGCCGACAGCGATGATCGTTGGGTCATCAAGAGCCGGAGACCAAGAAGTGGAGGAAGCTCTAACGAACACATCAGCCGGGCAAGAGGTACTCGCAGGCTCAAACTCCCCCATCTGTCGAGAAACCTCACATGTGGGAGCGTGCGTGACGGACAGCGACGTGATTGATGTCAGATCATGGTAGGTGAGAGACTCAAAGAAGACCTCGTCATGTGACTCAACAATGAGACGACGAGCAGGATCCCAAAAACGCGAGGCCTTCGACCACGGGGAGATTCCTACAAAGGCACACAAGCGTCCTCGCGGTGAGACCTTGGACCCCTGCTCGTCCTCGGTGTACCACACAAAAGCCAAGGACCCCTAGATGCGAGCGAGGCGCAGGTCAGCACGGTGGCCAAACCAGAGCTCGTACGATGTGACGTGGTCCGGAAGGGGACCGTGCAGGAGGCGGTTCTAGACCCAAGTCATGTAGGCGAATCCTTCAAAGGTGAAGGACTCCGGGAGACCGTACTCAGACCGCATAGCGAGAACTGCATCCTCCATGATGTGGTTCCAGAGCTCAGAAATACTGTTCTGCTAAGGAGTAGCAGGAGCGGAGACCTGGTAGAAAACCCCACGCTCGGCGAAGAAACTATTCATCTCGCCGAGAAACTCGCCGCCACGATCCGAGCAAAAGGTATGCAGCGTGTGGCAAGACTGGCGCTCAACCATCACTAGCCAGAGACGAATCACAAGAGCGGCATCACTCTTCTGGCGCAGGCAGTAGACCCACCGCATACGGGTGAAGTCATCAGTCAGGGTCAGGACGCATTGACCCCAATCTGATAGAGACTCGATAGGGAGCGGACCAAGAAGGTCCGAATGGATTAACTCGAGAGGGCAAAGGGCGCGTGAACGACAGTCAAGGTAGGTGCAACGATGCATCTTACCCTAAGCACAGAAGAGACAGTTGGTCTTGGGCGGCCTCTCAACGGAAGCCGCATCAAGACCGAGTGCGGGCTGTGTCTGAATGAGCTTCGACACAATGTCGAAGCCCACATGACACAGACGACGATGAAGCAATTGCTGGTGCTCAGCAGACAAAACGCTAGTGACAAAAACACAAGCAGGAGGGGAAGGGGAGGAAGGAGGAAGAGAAATCCAAGAGACGCGATACATGTCATCCACAACAAAGGCACGAAGAACAACGCTACGGGTGTCCATAACAGTCACTGCCGGGATGTCAAACTGGTCGGATTGCAGAACCATCAACGTTTCTTGATGAGTTGAAACGCTGGCAACTTTTGATTTTTCCAACCAAAAATTTGACTAAGGCAAGTGCTGATGTCAGCTAGGGTTTGATGACATTAGCATGGATCTGATGATGTCAGCAAGAAAAATGCTGATGTCGGGACAACCCTCCTATTTTTTGAAAATCCTCGCGGTTGTTGCCTTGGTGTGCAGGGGGCGGCTGCTTCGCAGCAACAGCGAAGAATCTGCGTGGAATTTCCATAGTAGCTTCCGCTCAGCTGCTACTACATCTGCACATGCAGCAGCAACCGTGCGGCTGCGTGCGCAGCTGTGGCAGCAGCTGCGCGCTGCTGCTGATGTTGCTGCGCATTACGGCTATAACGCGCTGGTGTCGTCACGCGTTGCTGCCGTAGCGTGCTGCTGCTTCTCTACTGTTACTACTGCTTAATGCTACTGCTGCTACATGTTACTACTGTCCGCCGCTGCTGCCGCCGCCGCTATGCAGCACTGCAACGCGCTGCTCCTGCTGTGCACTGCAATTGCCGCGAGTTGCGGCTGTCGCGTGTTCCTGCTGCTGCTGCCTGCCGCCGACTGTTGCGGCAGCGGCCTGCTGCCGCCGCTGCTAGTGCCAATGTCAACAGCTGCTAGTGGCTGTCGCTTGCTGCTGCTAGCCGCTGCTGCTGATGCACTCTCACGTGCTGAAGGTAGGTGACGTTGACTGCAGTCGGCAGTCGACGACAGGTCCCTCTGGATCAGCTGCAATGGTGACGCTCACTGCTGCTGCTCTGGTGCGTCTCTGCTGCGCAGCTCGGCGAGAACTGTCTCACCGCTCTGATACCATGAGAAGATGTGTGGAAGCTTCCTATCGATACAACCGCTGACTAGGCGCCAGTGCCCGGTCAGACAGTGACGACAATCATAAGTCATACGCACAACGATGAGGGTTTGGCTAGGAGACATGAGGCAAAGTGTCATAATGCTTCAATAGTATTTGCAAAGAGAAATGACAAATGACAGGTCCATGGAAGAAGTACCTGCCATGGTGCATAGCAGGTGTCGCACGCAGCAACACAAGATTTGTCCTCAAACCGGCCCAAAACCATTGTTTTGGCCGTAACTCAGTGCAGACATGTCAGATTGCTACGCCGTCTGAACCTAGACGTGTAAAATCACAAGACGAACGCTATGACTGGCCACATTCATGCATCCGGCATCAAACGGTAGACACACAATGCAAAAAGTGCAAATCGGGCGTAGGACCAGTCCACCGATGAACTCCTACGTGCTGTACAAAAGCTACAAGAGGTCTCGGGCAGCGTCCAGAGCTCTGGAACCGTCGTCGGTCAGCTCCAAGCTGGTGGTCCACCACCAGACAATGCACCGGTACCACCAGGGTTCGCATCAGGGATCTGCAGGAGTATGGACACGGCCGAGTGGTCACAGTTAACCGTACAGGTCGACACGAACGTCCCAAATCACAACAGATTCTTGAAGAATCCGGAATTCTCGGCAGACCTTCTCGAATCTGACCTCTCACGGTGCAATTCCGCACACTTCCCTTGGCAGACGACCCAACGATCTTGACTATGCCTCATGAGAAGATTCCAGGAAGCTTCCTTGCCTTTCTGCTTGCTAGCCTGACAGCACGGGTCTGGCTGGTTGACACACAGGTCATGCAAGGGACAGCAAGGGTAGGGAGAGACACGCGCACTTGTATCTCAAGCTTCAACTGAAGTAAATGCAGAGAGAAATAACAAATGACAGGTCCACAACATGAATAGCCGCCGTGGCTCACGGCGGGTGGCGCACACGGCGGTGCCTGTCAAACCTGAACCGGCCCAAAACCACAGTTTTGGCCATAATTCTGCGCACAAGCGTCCAAACGGAGCGTCGTCTGATCCTACGGATGCACAACGAAAAGATAGACACAACGACTGGTCACACGCCTACGTCCGGGAACAGCCGGAGAGTGTAAGAAAACAAACATGTAAATCACCCTGGCAGGGCTGTCCACCGAGAAAATCCTGAAGACCTCCAAACGTAGTCCGTGGGCTGTGGGAGCCCTCTGGTACACTGGGTAGGCTGCCAGGCTGCCTCCAGCGGGTGGAGCATCACCTCAGGGAACTCTGTCTCCAGCTGGGTCCGCCTCAAGGATCTGCACNGTTGTCGCATCGGAGGATGATGGTAGGCACGGACTGACCCAAGCACTGGAACAACCGCTGCAGCCACACCGCCTCAGCGGCGCCAGCGCCCAGAGCAACATACTCAGCCTCTGAGGAGCTGCGAGCAATGCACCCCTGCTTGCCGCTGCGCCAAGACACAGCGGTGCCACCAAGCAGGAACACGTAACCCGTGCGGCTGCGTCCATCAGGACTCCATGCCCAGTCGCTGTCGGTGTAGCCATCTACCACAACCGAGCACTGTCTCCGAAAGCAGAGACCGTGATACGGTGTGGAGACCACGTACCGGACGACTCGCAAAGCTGCGTGCAGAGCGCGAGCCCGAGGGGACTGACTGAACTGTGCGAGTAGGTTGACAGCGAACGCAATGTCGGGACGCGTGGTCGTGGCCAAGTACATCAGTGAGCCAATGATGCGCAAGTACAGGGTCACGTCCACAGTCTCGCCCAGATCGGCTGGGTCTGTCACCTTCAGGGCGTCCTGCCCGTCGGGAGTGATGGGTGACGAGGCGGCGGGAACAGCGCCAAGGAGGTCAGCAAACCGCTCCCCCACAACCTGTGCATATCGTGCCTGATGGAGGAGGAGTGTCCGTCGACGACGATCACGCACAATCTCCATCCCGAGGAAAACAGCCGCTGGACCAAGGTCCTTCATCCTGTAGGCGGCCTGCAGGACCGCCTTGGCCTCCTTCACGGCCTCCAGTGAAGGAGACGCAATCAGGAGATCGTCCACATACACCAGAATGGCAGTGAGGTGCTCGGCTGTCCGTCGGATGAAAAGTGACGGGTCAGCATCACTCTGGACGTACTCGGCCTGAGTGAGTGTGCGAGTGATCTCTTGGTTCCAGCACTGGGGCGACTGCTTCAGGCCATAGAAGGCATTGCGCAAGCGCCAGACCTTGTTGCCTTCGACCTCAAACCCAGGTGGCTGGACCATGTAGATCTCCTCCTCCAAGGTGCCGTGGAGGAACGCATTGTTCACATCCATCTGGTGCAGCTCCCAGTCATGGTGAGCGACCACACCAAGCAGCGCGCGAGCTGTGGTCATGCGGCCAACAGGGGCAAAGGTGTCAGTGAAGTTGATCCCCTCAACCTGAGAGAATCCCTTGGCAGTCAAGCGGGCCTTATAGCGGTCCAGTGAGCCGTCAGGCTTCACTTTCTTGCGGAAGACCCACTTGGCCTGCACGACCTTCCGTCCCTCAGGACGGTTGACCAGCTCAAAGACTCCGTGCTCCCGGATGGCCCTGAGCTCGTCCTCACAGGCGGCCCGCCACTGCTCAGCATCCTCTCCTGAGAGAGCCTCCTTTAACGTGTCTGGATCAGCGACCGTCAAAGGGGAGCTCCGGGTGGCTAGGACACATGCCTCATGGGTCGGACGGACCGCAACTAGGTCAGCGGCAGCTGCCTGTGCAGCCTCATGCTCGTCAGCGATCAGCTGGTGCCCAATGGGACAAGCTGGGTGCACCTCCGTGTAGGTGCCTTGGACACATAGGCCGAGAGCCTTTGTGCCAGGGTCACCACTATGCACGCTGCGCGTGCGTCGTCTGGGTGGCGCAACCGCAGTCGAAGGTGCTCGTGAGGCCAGTGGGCGGAGACGCCCACCTGGTCCACGGGAGTAGCCCGAGTCTGAGCTGACCGACGGTTCTGGCACAGGGAGGGCAGGTACTGTCTCTGGAGACGTTGCAGGCGTGGGCGAGACAAGCGCGGCAGGCGCGGGAAAAACAGGCGTTGCAGGCACGGACGAGACGGTCGCGGCAGGCGCGGGCGAGACAGTCGCGGCGGGCGCGGGTGAGGCAGGCGCCGTAGGCGAAGAGGTGGCAAGTGCAGCCCCGGCAAGCAAAGCAGGCGCTGCAGGTGCGGGCGAAGCAGGCGTTGCAGGTGCGGGCGAAGCAGGCATTGCAGGTGCGGGCGAAGCAGGCGCTGCAGGTGCGAGCAAAGCAGGCGCTGCAGGTGCGGGCGAGGCAGTCGCGGCAGGCGCGGGCAAGGCAGTCGCGGTAGGCGCGGGTGAGGCAGGCTCGGCATGCGCAGGCGAGACAGTCATGGCGGGCGCAAGCGGGGCAGGCGTAGAGACTACAGGCCCAACATCAATGATGGCCGGGTCAATGGTGGCCAGCGACGGTCCCACCCCGGAGGCACCCCGGACGGACTCACCCTGTGGGGTAGACTCCCCCATCCGACGGGAGGCCTCATAGGTGGGAACGTGAGATGCTGCCTGGGTGAGAATGGCAGATAGGTTGCGGTACGACAGTGCCTCAAAAAACAGCATGTCGCACGACTCAACGATGCGGTGGCGACCCGCATCCCAGAAACGCCACGCTTTGGAGCGTGAGGAGACACCGAGGAAGGCACACATCCGGCCGCGCGGAGAGACCTTGGACCCCTGCTGGTCCTCGGTGTACCGGACACAGGCCAAGGAACACCAGACGCGAGCAAGCCTGAGGTCTCCACGATGACCGAACCACAGCTCATACGGCGTGACGTGGTCCGGCAAGGGACCATGCGGGAGGCGGTTCCAGACCCACGTCATGTAGGCGAAGCCCTCGAAGGCGAAGGACTCCGGGAGACCGCACTCAGTGCGCATGGCGCGAACCGCATCCTCCATGGTGCGGTTCCAGCGCTCGAATACACCGTTCTGCTGTGGCGTAGCAGGGGTCGAGAGCTGGTGACAGATACCAAGCTCGGCGAAGTGAGTGGTCAGCTCACCGAGATACTCACCGCCGCGGTCAGAGCGNGCCATCACGAGCCACAAGCGCACGGCTAGAGCGGCATCACTCTTGTGGCGGAGGCAGTAGACCCACCGCATGCGGGTGAAGTCATCCGTGAGGGTAAGAACATACCGACCACGGTCAGCGACAGACTCGACAGGGAGAGGTCCGAGGAGGTCCGAGTGGACAAGCTCTAGGGGACGCTGCGCGCGAGTGACGGAGGCAGGGTAGGTGCATCGATGCATCTTGCCCTGAGCGCAAAACAGACAGTCGGTCTTGGGCGGCTTCTCGAAGGAAGCCGCGTCAAGACCGAGAGCGGGCTGTGTACGAATGAGCCTGGACACAGTGTCCGTGCTCACATGACACAGGCGCCGATGTAACAGGCGCCGGTGGACAGGAGACAACACCCCCGTGACAAAGACGCGGGCAGATGAGCAAGGGGAAAAGTCAGGAGCAGAGCAGCGCACGATGCGATACAGGTCATCCACAACAGAGGCACACAACACAACCGTGGAAGTGTCAAGTGCAGTGATCGTGGCATCATCAATGGAGTGGTGAACAGAGAGACCCATCCTTGTGCAGGCACGGACAGAGAGCAGGCTGAGCTCGAGATCAGGCACAAAAAGCACGTCAGAAAGATACACGGGACCAGACGGACCATCGAATCGTACAACCCCTGTCCCCTGAACAGGTAGTGACTGCCCAGAACCTGTCCGCACTGACCGAACAGACCCAACAGGACCAAGCACGACAAAGGCGGTATGGCCGCAGGTCATGTGGTGAGTGGCCCCTGAGTCAATGATCCAGTGGCCACTCGCCTCACGCCCTGTGGTGGTCGCGGTACAACAAGCAACGGAGCACGCTTCCTCTGCTTGACGCTCAGCAGGTGTGGCAGGACAGCGGGACAATGCACGACGATGCGACTCATCCAACCACTCTATGCGGTCAGACTCATCCTCACCAGGTGACGCAGCCCCCCCACAAGTACGACCAGGTGCCACAAACACAAATGGACAGTCAGTCTGTGGACCACTCGGCTGTGACAGCACACTCGCACCTCTGTGTGAGCAAAGTGCCAGCAGTCGACGTAGCTCCGCAATGGTCTGGTCCCTCGGGTCCGGCGTGGTACTCCCCCCGGATGGCGGAGGATCTGCCGCCGGTGCTGCCCCCGAGGTCGCTGCGGCACGGGCTGCTGCTCCAGTGCGGATCCGCTCCTCGTGGGCTGCCTGAAGACCGCGAGTGATCCTTGCCCAGTCCAGCTCCCGCTGACACTCAGTGTAGCGATGAGGTTCGCCGCAGTTGTGGCAGCAGACCGCCCGTCCGGTGCCACCGGAAGGCTGCTGCGGTCCCCTCTTCTTCTTCCCCTTCTTCCCCTTCACGACTGCTGCAGTGGCTGTCGGAGTAGCAAGGGAGGAAGCAGGAGAGGCAGAGGTGGAGCTGGTGGGGGTGAAGGTCGACGACGGTGTGGAAGGCGTAGAGGACGTCGCTCCCACTACTGTTGCGGCCATGGCGCCCTGCCGATGCGCACGGGCTGCCTCGTCAGCTGTCGCGACCTGGATGAAGTAGCACTGCGCCCAGGGCAACAGCTGCAGGGTGTCGGACATGGACGCGAGGACGTCCTGGTCGAGGCGGGAGAAGGTGTCAGTGAGCTCGGGGCGCACTCCCAGCATGATGGTGTCCAGCGCCCATAGCTGAGAGCCGCCTCCGGTGCCCAGACTAGTGTACAGGCGCATGGCCCGACGCCAATAATCAGCTGCTGACTCNGACTCCGAGGATCCCTGATGAAGGGAGTGGAACTCGTGAAGGCGCGTTGACCGGGTCGCGTGAGTCTCTGCTGCAAAAAGGGTCAGCGCCAGCTCCCAGCCGCGGCGCGGGTCTGCGCCTGCTCCTGTCCCAGGCGTGCCCAGGAAGGGGCGGAAGTCGACCACTGTCTCCTGTGGAACTGCGTACAGCAGTCCACGCATGGCACGCGCTGCCGTCTGGGACTAGAGCGGATCAGCCGTCTTGTAGTGGTTGTGGTAGTAGGGCCAGACTCCCTCTGAGTCTGCCCATACCTGAAACAGCACCTCCCAACCGTCAAACCCCGCCTTGCTGTCGTAGCGAGGCGGGGAAGTCTCGAAGTCCTTGGGTCGTTGCTCCGTGGGGAGCTGGACCTCTGGTGGTGCTAGGAGCGGGCGTGGGAAGGGCATGAAAGGCATCAACGCTGCTCCTCCAGCGGCACCCGAGACCTGACGCGGGTCGGTCTGCTGCTGTTGCTGCTGCTGCTGCTGCTGCTGTCCCCTCGGACTAGGCGCCAGTGTCTCAATGCGCAGGCTCCTCATTTGCTCCATCAGCCGGCGAAGCGCGTCCTCCCCAGTGGGAGGTGGCGCCTGATCCCACTCCTCGACCATGGACTCTCGTCTCTACGCAGGGGCGGTAATGGGGCCAGCAGACTCCTGGGCCGATGAGGTTGCCTCTCTCTCTCTCTCCTGGGCTGATGTCCCGGTGTCCCAGACAGAGAGACCAAGGCATCGCGGATCTGTCGCAGCGTAGCTGACTGCTCATCCTGGCGCTGGCGGAGTGACGACTGCTCCACCAGCAGGAAGTCAATCGCCTTTGAGCGTGGGCTGCGGCCCCCGCTCGTGACGGTATCCTCCAGCTCCTTACCCTTGGAGCTGCTCGGCTCCATGCTGAGGCGGTGCAAAAGTCGTCCGAACGCAGAACCGTCAGCGTTTCTCGCCGATTTAGGACGGTGGCAAAAGTCGACCTTCTGACAAAAAATCGGCTAAGTGCTGAAAATTTAAAAATTTAAATTTTCACCACTAAAAACTGAAGGTTGTTCAAATGAAGCGAAAACTGGACCACAGAGGCGTCTGAGGATGCTGAAGACAATGGTGAAATTTTCGTCTTCAAAGAGTGGGGAAAAAGGCCAAAACGATCTGATTTTGTGCTCAGGCCGAAAAAATGAAGAATTCAAATCAGTGACGCGGAACGGTGAATGTTGGAGGCTACAGAGCTCCAAATGAGGAGAGGAAGGGCGCGATAGAAAGCTTGAGATCTAAGCTTTCCAACGAGCCATAGCGCGCAACTTTTGGTGGCTATTTGAGTCCGGCACAGGCGGGTGAAGAGAGGATGGCGGCTGACGCGATTTGCGTCTGCGGCTCCTCCACGTCCGTGCGGCTTCCAGGAAGCTGCACGGCTGGAGTCAGCACCTACAAAAGGTACTGGTGCCTCTGGTGCCTGACTGGCCACGGCCGCCGCTGCTGCTGTGGCTAAATAAATAGCCGCCGTGGCTCACGGCGGGTGGCGCACACGGCGGTGCCTGTCAAATCTGAACCGGCCCAAAACCACTGTTTTGGCCATAATTCTGCGCACAAGCGTCCAAACGGAGCGCCGTCTGATCCTACGAATGCACAACAAAAAGACAGACACAACGACTGGTCACACGCCTACGTCCGGGAACAGCCGGAGAGTGTAAGAAAACAAACATGTAAATCAGCCTGGCAGGGCTGTCCACCGAGAAAATCCTGAAGACCTACAAACGTAGTCCGTGGGCTGTAGGAGCCCTCTGGTACACTGGGTAGGCTGCCAGGCTGCCTCCAGCGGGTGGAGCATCACCTCAGGGAACTCTGTCTCCAGCTGGGTCCGCCTCAAGGATCTGCACGAGCATGGACACGGCCGAGTGGTCACAACCAACTGTACAACTGTGTATGACTGACAACATCAAAATACAGTAACTCGACACTTGTATGTATATGTCCGATCATTTCGATGCTTGTCATCAAAGTACACTTATTATTGCTTATCATCAATTGCTCAAGTGTCCCAGATTATAAATCGGGTTCCGCCTTTGAACTTCGACCTGTTCACCGTCTACGCTTCTTTTGGCATAATCTGAGGGTTGCTGATCCTCAAGTCATCCCATCTGTCGCTTCACAAGCGAGGACCTCTTCAAACCACGTGGCATACTAGCTCTACAACAAAAGCGAGGGAAAAGCAAACGGAAAGATGGGTAATGCACGATGTTAATGTAATAAACAAACGGCAACTATACGCGAACTGCTTGGTTTGCGACCCGCATAGGCGCGAAGTGCCGGGTCCAGATCGCGACGATGGTAGGCGCCTGTTTAGGTTGCCAGTAAATTCTAAATGTCGACTTCGGACTTCATGTCTAGTTTATGCCTATTTTCAAGCTGCATATGTGCGATTACCTGTTATCGTTGGAAACCAGTCTCGCATGTACTCTTCTAGCGATCGAGTAGATAACGATGCTAATCGCTTGCGACCTTTTCGTTTACTCGTCAGGTTCCACGTAGTTTCTTTGACACACACCCTCATTCGTTCTGTTTCATAGAACATCACCTAGAAACGACGCACCCACAAGAGTGGCGACAGCGACTCACACTGGCACTCGCAAGTCTCACTAGTTTCTCGCTTCTGATTGGACCGAAGTTTCTGTGATGAATTTCTGGTTCTTCAACTCATGTTGGCATCTATTCTTCCGGTGCTGGACGAATCGATGCTTGTTTTATTATGCGTTTCTCCACTTTTCAGTTCGTCAGCCGAACATTCACCCCCCATCACGTGGACATCCTATGGGAGGGCGCTTCCAGAATAGGCCTCTCCGATGAACCAGGAAACAATACGGCAGGATCCAGGTACGAATCCCGACAAGAGGTAGTCTGCATCAGGAGGGGGGTTGAACTCGGCATCCGGCAGGAATTTATCCATAAACAAATTGGGAATGATTGTCACTAAATTTCAGCCATGCGAAAAGCAGGGCCACTCCACTGAATACTGACGAAAGTTATACAGGAACGCCACGCAAACCGATCGAGGTTGGGGGCGTGCTGCGAGGCCGCCGGCACGCGCCAGCTGGCATTTTCAGCTGCCTCTTCCGCCACTGCGGTTGCTACCCTGGGACAAGCCACGCTGCCCTCGCAGCCTCCGCTGCCGTCCTTGCGGCGGCGTGCGTCCTCTCCACGCGGCGGCGCTCAACTTCCCTAGGAACGGAGGGAGGGAGAGAGAGAGAGGGACTTCCGCAGCGCCATCATCGTTGGGCGCTGCCGCCGCCCTACCATTGAGCAAGGGACAGACACGCGCACGCATGGCGGCCCGTGGGGGGCTCCTCGGCGCAGCCTCTAATGGCCCCAGCAGTAGCAACAGCAGCAACGGCGACGGCGGCGGCGGCGGAGGCGACAGCGACGTCGGCTTACTGAAGAATTCGCAGCCGCAGCAGCAGCAGCAGCATCCGCAGCAGCCGCAGCAGCCGATGGCCAATGGCAGCGCCGCGGCGCCGGCGGCGGCCAGCGGCAGCAGCGGCGGCGCGAACGGATCCTCCTGGTTCCCCCGCGCCAAGTCCACCTCCGTGGCCTCGGGCTCGTGCCGCGCCGCTGCCGCATCCGCCGCGCTCGACAAAGCTGGGGTAGGCACTGCTGCGCTCAGCAGCCGTTCCAGAAGCATCTCGGAAAGCGAGGGCCAGGACGACGATGGCGACGGCGGTCTCAGCACGGCGACAGGCCGCAGCATCGCCGAAACATTGTCCGAGCAGCAAAGCTTGGCGCGAGCAGCAGCAGCAGCAGCAGGAGGAGGAATCGCGGGAGGGGCAGCGGGAGGCGGAGGCAGAGGCGGAGGAGGGAGGCACGCGGGCGGCAGTCTAAGTGAGAGAGTGCCGTCGTGGCGGCTACGCAACCTGGTGGAGCCGTTCCATGCGACGCCCGCCGACTTCGTCATCGCCAGCCCCACCGCTGCCGCCGACCGCAACCCTGAGCGCCTGCAGCGCTGGCGCCGCCGAAGCCTCGTGCTCAACAGCCGGCGGCGGTTCCGCTACACTGCCGACCTGTCTGCAACATCTGCAGCAGGCACGCCGTGTGCCTCTTCGTTGTCATCGTCCATGTTCTCCGATAGGCCCTCCAAGGTTGGTCGATTCCTCAGTCATTTTCAGTTTCGCCCTTTGCAGTGGGGTTGGTTGCTGTCGTCGTTGCTGCCGCCGCCACCACCGCCACCGCCGCCGCCGTCGCCCACGCCGCCGCCGCCGCCGCCGCCGCCGTCATCGTCGTCGTCGTCGTCGTCGTCGTCGTCGTCGTCGTCGTCGTCGTCGTCGTCGTCGTCGTCGTCGTCGTCGTCGTCGTCGTCGTCGTCATCGTCGTCGTCGTTGTAGTTGTCATCGCCGTCGACACTGTCATCGTTGTCATCGTTGTCGTCGTCGTTGTTGTCTTCGTCTTCGTCATCGTTGTCGTCATCGTCGTCGTCGTCGTCGTCGTCGTCGTCGTCGTCGTCGTCGTCGTCGTCGTCGTCGTCGTCGTCGTCGTCGTCGTCGTTGTCATCGTCGTCTTCTTCGTCACCCTCGCTGTTGCCGCATCCCCCACCCCCACACCTGCTGCTGCTGCCAATGCTGCTCCTGCTGCTTCTACTGTAGCTGCTGTTGTTGTTGCTGCTGCTGCTGCTGCTACTGCTGCTTCTGCTTCTGCTTCTGCTCGTGGTGGTTTTGATGGCGGCAGCGGCAGCGGCAGCGGCCGCAGACATGGCGGCGGCTGCGGTGTGGCGAGGACGATGACGGCAGCGGCAGTGGCCGCAGTGCTGGTGCTGCTGTAGTGTTTGTTCTAATCCTTACTCTCATATCGTCCTTCCCGAAAGGAAAGTGCACATTTTCCTTGAATGAAGATGTTCAGAGCTTTGGACAAACAACTCCATTCTGCCTGAAACGTCGGACAGATGAGAAATAGCCTTGGTGTCAGAGACGTTGGCGAGATACGGCAAGACATTCATTGCCGAAAGACCACCATCCATGCCTTCCTGTCAATCAGCTGCCGAAAAACCGCTAGCCAGGCCCTGGCTNCTTTGCCTGGCATTTCTATGGCCAAGCTTTCGTCAGAGCCGTGTACCGCGGGCTGCCGCAGATGGTTGGTAACGGAAGCGACTCGCTCGCCTTTGCAGAGGGTGCATGGGAGTTAACGTCGCTGCCTTGTGCAGCCTCGATGGACAGATGAACTTTTGTCACCAGTTGGTCGCGTCGTGCCAAGCAGAATTTGCCAATGAAACACTGCCGACTGCGTACTGCCGATGACATACAGCCGACAAAATGCTGCTGGTGGACTTCTGCCGATGAAATACAACGAAATAGATCCCATGATTTATGGCGGTTTGGCAGGGCCTACGCGCCAGCACAAAGTAAAACCTGAAGCTTTTGATTCCCTCCCTCCCTCCCTCCCTCCCTCCCTCCCTCCCTCCCTCCCAACCGTGCTCCCTCCCCCTCCCTTTCTATCTTGCTGTGTGTGTGTGTGTGTGTGTGTGTGTGTGTGTGTG
>SZWC01005462.1:123871-143905 GCA_023375785.1 Penium margaritaceum | reverse complement strand
CGTGGCGCCTTCATTCACGTGCGAAGCGCCTTTCCCAAGGCGCATGTCCCATTGCACATGGTGTGGGGGTCCCCTGCACTGTTTCCACGCACCCTACCCACTTTTGGGTCGTGTTTGGTGATAGGGTGTGACGAGGTTCGAAACCTGTCCGCGGACCTGCAGTCACAATTTTGACGAAGTCCCCGAGTAACAAAACGTAGTACTGAGTTTCGGACGCCGAGCCAGGATTTTGGCTAAGTCCCTGAGTAACAACCTGCACTACTGGATCCGGTGGATGATCCGCCGGATCAGGTGGATCATCCACCGGACGCCTCGGCAGGCCTATCGGAGCATTTCCTCCAGATGGTATTTTTGTTACTCAACCCGGTCGATTATTCACCGGATTTCGAGTCACAGCCGGCTCCCAGAGTCGCTGCGCACACCCTAACTTTGGAAGGTCATATCTCCCTTGATACATGTTTGATTCCTGTGAAACAACTTCCACCGGATTCAGCAACTCGTCAACTTTTAGGGGCAATCCTCCATTTTAGGATCCGAGCAAATGTCGAGTCACCAGATCTGCCGGAGCGGAGTTTCCATTTTTTGGCGGCTCGTCACCGCCTCCCCGCGCCGCACTTGGGCATGCGGAGGGGTAAATTTTCAACATTCTTCCCTTGCACTTTCCATGCCCGCTCCTCCTGCTTGCTCTCACTCATCTTCCGCTGTACCCTCCAACCCATCATAGCTGGTCATCCCAAGTCCGGCCACGTTCATCGCGTGCCGGTTTGCGGGTTGCGCTTTGGTCAAGCAATTCGCAAGCATGCTGTGCGTGCTGCAGTGCTGCAGCACCACCTGCCCCTTCTTGACCATGTTACGTGCGTAGTGATAACGCACGTCAATGTGCTTCGTCCTCCTGTGTTGCGTCGGGTTGTTGGTCAGCAAGATGGAGCCGGTGTTTTCCTCGTGCACCATCGTAGGCTCCAGCTGCGGGACACCCAGCTCCTCCAGCAACCTGCGGAGCCACACCGCCTCCTTGACCGCCTCGGCCAGCGCGATGTAATCAGCTTCCACTGTGGAGGTGGCGACGCAGACCTGCATCCTGATGCACCACAGAACCGCTGCACCAGCGAGGAAGAACACGTAGTCCGATGTGGACTTCCGCTTGTCCACATCGCCAGCGTAGTCTGCATCCATGTAGGAGACCAGACGCAAAGGGTCCGCCCGCCCTTTGCCCTCGAACCCTAGGCGTACGTGCTACGTCGCCTGTAGGTAGCAGAGGATGCGCTTGACTGCCTGCCAGTGTAGTGGCCCTGGGTCGGCTACGCACTTGCTTACTTGGCCCACCGCGTAGGCCTGGTCCGGTCGAGTCGCCACCATGGCGTACATGAGGCTGCCCACCGCCGATTGGTAAGGCACCCCTGCCATATCCTCCCGCTCTTCTTTTGTTTGAGGCGCCATTGCCGCACTCAGTTCATAGGTCGTGGAAACAGGACTGCACACTGGTTTGCAGTCCTCCATGCCGTACCGCTTCAGCACCTCGGCCACATATTTGGCCTGCCCCAGCTCAAGCGTGCGCGCCCTCCGGTTCCGCGTAATGCTCATCCCGAGGTGGAACTCCAGCTCCCCCATGTCCAACATCTGGAACCTGCGGCTCAGCTGCTCTTTCAGCTGCTGGAGGCTCGGCAGGTATGCGAAAATCTGATGGAGCTTCTTGCTACGCCGCACGTACACACTGTGATCTGACTCACAGCGCTTGAAGTCGGGTTGTGCCATGAAGCTGTCCATCTGTTGGTACCAGCATTGGGGCGATTGTTTTAGCCTGTACAAGGACTTTCGCAGCTTGCACACCTTGCCCTGCGGCGCCTCCACCCCCTCCGGCACCTCCATGTAGATTTCCTTGTCGATGATGCCGTTGAGGAAGGCCGTCTTTACGTCCATTTGGTGGAACTCCATGTCCTTTGTGGCTGCCCCTGCAAGGATCGCCCGGATGCTTGTGAACTTGGCGACGGGGGCGAACGTCTCATCGTAGTGCTTGCCCTTACGCTGTGCGTACCCCTTCGCCACGAGCCGTGCCTTGTACTTTTCAACCACACCTTCCCTCGTGAACTTGGTCTTGAAGACCCACTTGGAGCCGATGACCTTGGCGTCTTTCGGCCGGTCAACCAGCTGCCACGTGTTGTTTTCAGCAATGGACGCCAACTCCTACTTGATGGCGGCGTCCCACTGCTTTCCCTCGGGCCACGCAAGTGCCTCTTACATGGTCTTCGGCTCCATTGATGCAGCCAGCATGCACCGCGTCATGCCGATCCATCGACCGGTGCCTGCATAAAAACGCTTCCCCGCATCTCGCTGCCTCCCGTTGCGGCGCGGCAGTCTTGGCGGCGTCTCGTCGCTTTGCTGCGATCCTTCCAATTCAGCCCACTCCGGTGAATCATCGACCGGACAGCTTCCCGAGGATTCTTCCCGCTCCAGTGAACCATCAACCGGACGAGCGGCGCGTCCGGAGGATTTTTTCCCGACGCCCGACGCGAACTCCGCGGGGAGTGCGCGCTTCGGCACCCGTGGTGCCTCCTTCAACGGATCATTTCGCCGCATCTCCAGCCCAGCTGCATTGTCATCGGAGTCCTTTGTATCGGTTACTGCACCTGCTCCACGGCCGCACTCCGATGCCGCATCATCGACCTCCGCGTCTGCCGGCTCCTCCTTGTAGTGAAGGAGCTGGAACCACTCCCCCTGTTTTGGAGTATTCCCGGTGCTCATGTCATTGCTGCTGTTTTGAAGCTTTGCTGCTCGTTGAACTCGACGTCACAGTTGCGGATGATCTCTTGAGTGCGCGGGTCCCACAACCGATACACCTTTTGCGCGCTATCGTAGCCCAGGAACAAGCATGACTTCGTCTGCGGTTCCAGCTTGCTGTCGCGTTGTAGCGCCGCCTGCAACATCGCGTGCGCCTTGCACCCTAACACCTTCAGGTGCGCCATGTTTGGCTTGCGCCTGCTCCAAACCTCCTGCGGTGTCCTCCAGCCGCCCTTATCCTTCAATACTGCAGTTGGGGTGAGGTTGATGGTGTAGCTCGCTGTTCGCACAGCCTCTGCCCAGAACCCTCGCGGTAATCCCGTATCCACAAGCATGGTCCGCACCATGTTGAGTAGCGTCTGGTTCTCCCGCTCCGCCACTCCGTTGGACTGTGGCGAGTACGGCGTATTGGGTTCCCACTTGATGGCCTGCTGCTTCATCCACCCGCTGCAGCCCACGTACTCTCTACCATTGTCGCTGCGTAGCGCTCTGACCTTCTGGCCAGTTTGCCTCTCCACCGTTGCGACGTACTCCTTCAACCGGTCCAGGATCGCGCCTTTCAGCTTCATTAAGTATACGTAGAGCTTCCTGCTGCAGTCATCAATGAAGGTGACGAAGTATCCAAAGCCGCCGTTTGATGGCATTTTGAACGGTCGGCACACGTCGCTGTACACGACGTCCAAAAGGTCCTTTGCGTGAGCCGCATTCTCATTGAACGGCTTGCGTCGACCTTGCCTAAAATACAAGGCTTGCACTTTTTGTGCGCTACTGCATCTGCTGCCGTGTCTGCACCGTCGATGACGAGGCCGCGTACCATGTCACGCTTTGCCATCTCCTTAACGGTTGCGGACGCCGAATGCCCCAACCGTCGGTGCCAGAGCTCTAGATCAGCTCTTCCTCCCTTGGCCATGTTGACGACGCGCCCTTGCAAATCTGCTGCGTTGGATGCCGCGGGGACTATCTTGGTCTCCATGATGTAGAGACCGCCCTCGCGCTTTGCCTCGAGCACGACCTCGCTGTCACCGTCGATGCGCACCACTGCGCCTTTCCTGCGGAAGAGCACCTCATACCCCTTGTCTGTCAAGCGGCTGACACTCAAAATGTCAGCCAGGCCGGGGACGTGCTGCACATCACGGATAGTACACAGCTCCTTCTTACCGCCCACCACGACTTCCACCTCCACGTCGCCTTGGCCGGCCGCCGGCTTGACTTTGTCGTTCGCGACCACCATTGACTTGGACGACTTCTCGTAGGTGACGAACCCCACCTTCTCGACTTGGGTGTGCTCCTCGGCCCCAGAATCCAGGCACCGCCTGTTGGCCTTCTTGAGGAAGTGGTTCTTGTTACTGTCGAGGAGCGACTTGCCCTTGCTGTTTTTGCCGCTGGCTTTTGCCTCCTCTGGGCACTCACGGGCCCAATGGCCCTCCTTGCCGCAATTGCCGCACGCACCTTTCCTGGCGCCCTTCTTGCTGCCGCCCTTTCCGCCACTTCCTCGGCCCCCGCTTCCGCCACCACGCGTTCTGGTGACGAGGGCCGATGAGGAAAATGAGGACTCCTCGCAGCTCCTACGCTGCGCCTCGTTGCAGCTGTACTCTGTGACCGCGCCATAGGTGAGCTTGTCCTCCGACCATCCTCCAAGGACGGTGATGAGTGGACCCCAACTGTCAGGTAGGGCCATGAGGAGGGCCATTGTCTGCAGCTCCATGTCGATCTTCCACCCCACTTCATTGCATTGCGAGGCGAGCGACTTGATCTGCTGCATGGCAAAGATGACATCATCTCCTTCCTCGATTCTCACCGTGAGGAGTCGCTTCATCGCAAAGATTTTGTTCGCAAGCGACTTGGATTGATGGATGGCGCACAGCTTTTCCCAAGCTTCAGCTGCCAACTTGCAGCCTTGGAAGTAGGCACACTGCGACTCGGCTGTCCCGGACACCAGGAGCATGAGCGCCTCCGTGTTCTTCTTTTCGAAGGCCTGCTTCTCCGCGGCCGTAGCAGTCGCCTCTCTGAGTACCTCCTTTTCAGCATGACATCCAGCAGCCCCTTATGCGAGAGGTGCAGTTCAAACTGCCACCTCCATAGCCCGAAACCCAGGCCGCCTGCATACTTCTAAATGGGCTGCGTCTCTTTCTGCGTCATGTGCGCAGCTGGTACTCCGACGAGTTCTCATAACTTCACGGCGACGTCCAAGATGAAGATCCCGTGCGTTGCGAAAGACGTGAACGTTGGAGGCGTTCAGACCCGTGGGCCCATAACCCTTCGTCACGATGAGGTCCACGTGGTGCGGTCCTGACGTTTGTCTGAACACCTCTAGTGGTTCACGTCTACTGTTTTGGGCGAATCTGAGATTGAGCGTGAGCTTTCTGGTCGCCTCACGCTATGTGAGCAGGAATTTAGAGACAGTCAGTTTGCGAAGGGAATAACGTCGTTTTGCATTAGGTTTTGAACATAAACATGATCACAACATTTATAGGGCTAGTCATGAGCTTTCCAACGCACCAAACCGTGCATAATTTGGCCAAGCGTAGCTCACGTTATGCTTGCTGAAGCGAAGGTTTCACCCACCACAGAAGCCTGACGCCGCCACTCGCCGTGGCGCCTTCATTCACGTGCGAAACGCCTTTCCCAAGGCGCATGTGCCATTGCACATGGTGTGGGGGTCCCCTGCACTGTTTCCACGTACCCTACCCACTTTTGGGTCGTGTTTGGTGATGGGGTGTGACGAGGTTCGAAACCTGTCCGCGGACCTGCAGTCAGAATTTTGACAAAGTCCCCGAGTAAGAGAACGTACTACTGAGTTTCGGATGCCGAGCCAGGATTTTGGCCCTTAGTAACAACCCGCACAAGTCCCTTAGTAACAACCTGCACTACTGGATCCGGTGGATGAACCGCCGGATCACGTGGATCATCCACCGGACACCTCGGCAGGCCTATCGGAGCATTTTCTCCAGATGGTATTTTTGTAACTCAACCCGGTCGATTATTCAACTGTTTTCGAGTCGCAGCCGGCTCCCAGAGTCAGTGCGCACACCCTTACTTTGGAAGGTCATATCTCCCTTGATACTTGTCCGATTCCGGCGAAACAACTTCCACCGGATTCAACGACTCATTAGCTTTGAAGGGCCATCCCCCATTTTAGGATCCGAGCAAATGTCGAGTTGCCAGATCCGCCGGAGTGGAGTTTCTATTTTTTGGCGGCTCGTCAGCGCCTCCCGGCACCGCACTTGGGCATGCGGAAGGGCACGTTTTCAACTCTTATTGATACCGAGTATTCCCAAACCATTGTTTCTCCCTCTGCCCATTTTTGAATTGTATTCTGAGTTGTGAACGTTGACCACACACACAAATCTTCTTTGGTCATAAGCAGTGATGTATGCCTAATTGGGTAGGTCATTGTGCACGGTAGCTGCACTGTGCCAATACATACGGAAAATCTTTGTACTTGCTAGCTGATACATAGTGTGTTGAAACCATGTTTTCCCCCTCTGACCATTTGTGACTCGTGTTATGGGTTGTGAACGTTTACCACCCATATTGAAATTCTTTGGTCATGGTTAGTGACATGCCTGGTTTGGTTTGTCACTGTACGTGGTTACCACGCCGTGTCACCATGCATTGAAGGTCTTTGTGTTTTCTAGTTGATATCTAGTGTTCCCAAACCATCGTTACCCCCCTCGCACTATCAGTGACTCGTGCTGTAAGTTGTCAACGCTGACCACATGAAGTGAAATTCGTAAGTCATTGTCAGTGAATATGCATAGTTTGGTTGGTCACTGTGCATGGTAGCCACGCTGTGCCACTACATATTGAAGGTATTTTTACTTGCTAGTCCATAACTACTATTCACAAACCATTGTCTTCCACCCTGACCATTAGTGACTCGTGTTATGAGTTGTCAAAGTTTACCACACTTAGTGACATCATTTGGTCATGGTCAGTGACATGTGCCTACTTTGGTTGGTCATCGTGCATGGTATCCACACCATGCCACAACTTATTGAAGGTCCTTGTACTTGCTACTTTATACCTGGTGTTCCCAAACCATTGTCTCCCCCTCTGAACATTTGTGACTCCCATTATGAGTAGTCAACGCTGACCACACACAGCGGATTTCTTTGGTCAAAGGTAGTACATATGCCTACTTTGGTTGGTCATTGTGCATGGTAGCCAAACCGTGCTTATACTGATCGAAGGTTGCTGTACTTGATAGTTGAGAACTGATATTCACAGACCATTGTTTCCCCCTCCGACCGTTTGTGACTCGTGTTATGGTTGGTGAATGTTGACTACCCATATTGAAATTCTTTCATCATGGTCGGTCACATATGCCTAGTTTGATTGCTTTGTGTGCATAGTGGCCACACGGGGCACTACTTATTGAAGTTCTTTGTCCTTTCTAGTCGATACATAGGGTTCCCAACCCATTGTCTCTCGCCCAGACGATTTGTGACTCGTGTTATGAGTTGTCAATTTGACCATACATAGTGGACTTCTTCTGTCATAGTCAATGACGTTTGCATCCTTTGGTTTGTCACTGTACATGCTAGCCACACCGTGCCACTACTTGTTGAAAATCTTTCTACTTGCTAGTTGATAACTAGTGTTCCCAACCCATGGTTTCCCCCACTGACCATTTGTGACTCGTGTTACGAGTTTTCAACATTGACCACACACTGTGAAATCCGTTTGGTAATGGTTTGTGACATATGCATACTTTGGTTTGTCACTGTACATGGTTACCACGCCGTGTCATTACGTATTGAAGGTATTTGTGCTTTCTTGTTGACGGCTAGTGTTCCCAAACCATTGTCAGCCCCCTTTGACTATCTGTGACTCGTGTTGTGAGTTTTAAATGTTGATCACATGAAGTGAAATTCTTTATTCATGGTCACTGACATATGCATACTTTGGTTGGTCACTGTGCATTGTAGCCACTCTGTGCCCCTACATATTGAAGGTATTTGTACTCGCTAGTCAATGACTAGTATTCACAAACCATTATCTTCCAACCTGACCATTTGTGAATCATGTTATGAGTTGTCAAAGTTTACCACACTTCGTGACATTATTTGGTCATGGTCAGTGACATATGCCTACTTTGGTTGGTCATCGTGCATGGTATCCACTCCGTGCTACAACGTATTGAAGCTCCTTGTGCTTGCTATTTCATACTTGGTATTCCCAACCCATTGTTTCCCCTTCTGACCATTTGTGACTCGTATTATGAGTTGTCAACGTTGACGACACAAAGCCGATTTCTTTGGTCAAAGGCAATACATATGCCTACTTTGGTAGGTCATTGTGCATGGTAACCACACCGTGCTACTACTGACTGAAGGTCGTTGTACTTGCTAGTTGGTATCTAGAATTCCCAAACCATTGTTTCCCCCTCTGACAATTCGTGACCCATATTATGGGTTGTCAACATTGACCACACATAGTAAAATCATTTGGTCATGGTAAGTGGCACATGCCTAATCTGGCTGGTCATTGTGCATGGTAGCCACACCGTTCCACTACTTGTTCAAAGTATTTGTACTTTCTAGTCAATAAATAGTAAAAGGTTTCTCCCTGTGACACCAGGTCGGTTTTTGTTGATTTGTTACACATAGGTGCCTTCACTGGAATACTCCCTCCCACCCCCCTAGAGGGATGTTCCATGGACGACTTGGAGGACAGATTTGCAACCGCATTCTGACATCCCCCTAACCCCCCATGGCTTAGGCTCAAAGGTAGAGTATAGGTATCACAACACGGCCTCCCCCTCCCCTCCCCAGGTCGCGAGCCTATTCTATATTGCGCGTACGAAGGTTCAAATCCAGGACCTACCGCTCGAGAGTCTAACTCTATAAACACTAAGCCAACTGACATGGCGTTCGTATGATGTACAAATGACATTATAAGGGTTCCTATGCGTAAAGGGAATAAAAAAAGGGGGTGTAAGATAAGAGGGTAGTGTCCAAAAGTACGAGTGATAACAAAATTAGTTTAATCATAAAAATTTGACGCAGACGGAATTTCAAATTCTGCAACTTTGAGCTTGAATAACCTCTCAAGCAGTGCTCCGATTGACCAGCCGCAAAAAGGAAAGTTGACTACACACAGTGAAACCCTTTTTATGATATCCCGTAACACGAGCATACTTTGGTTGGTCATTGTGCACGGTAGCCACACCGTGCCACCACTTATCGAAGGTCTTTGTACTTGCTAGTCAATACCGAGTATTCCCAACCCATTGTTTCTCCCTCTGCCCATTTTTGACTTGTATTATGAGCTGAGAACGTTGACCACACACACTAAACTTCTTTGGTCATGAGCAGTGATGTATGCCTAATTGGGTAGGTCATTGTGCACGGTAGCCACACTGTGCCAATACATACGGAAAATCTTTGTACTTGCTAGAAGATACATAGTGTTTTGAAACCATGTTTTCCCCCTCTAACCATTTGTGACTCATGTTATGGGTTGTGAACATTGACCACCCATATTGAAGTTCTTTGGTCCTGGTAAGTGACATATGCCTAGTTTGGTTGTCAGTGTACGTGGTTACCACGCCGTGTCACCATGCATTGAAGGTCTTTGTGCTTTCTAGTTGATAGCTAGTGTTCCCAAACCATTTTTACCCCCCCCTGACTATTAGTGACTTGTGCTGTGAGTTGTCAACGCTGACCACATGAAGTGAAATTCCTTGTTCATGGTTAGTGACATATGCATACTTTGGTTGGTCACTGTGCATGGTAGCCACGCTGTGCCACTACATATTGAAGGTATTTGTGCTTGCTAGTCGATAACTAGTATTCACAAACCATTGTCTTCCACCCTGACCATTTGTGACTCGTGTTATGAGTTGTCAAAGTTTACTACACTTCGTGATATTATTTGGTCATGGTCAGTGACATGTGCCTACTCTGGTTGGTCATTGTGCATGGCATCCACACCGTGCCACAACTTATTGAAGGTCCTTGTACTTGCAAATTTATGCCTGGTGTTCCCAAACCATTGTCTCCCCCTCTAACCATTTGTGACTCCTATTATGAGTTATCAACGCTGACCACACACAGTGGATTTCTCTGGTCAAAGGTACTACATATGCCTACTTTGGTCGGTCATTGTGCATGGTAGCCACACCGTGCTTATACTGATTGAAGGTCGCTCTACTTGATAGTTGAGAACTAACATTCATAGACCACTCTTCCCCCCTCTGACCATTTGTGACTCGTGTTATGGTTGGCGAAAGTTGACCACCCATATTGTAATTCTTTCATCATGGTCGGTGACATATGCCTAGTTTCATTCTTTGGTGTGCATAGTAGCCACACCGTGCCACTACGTATTGAAGTTCTTTGTCCTTTCTAGTCGATACATAGGGTTCCCAAACCGTTGTCTCCCCCTCTGACCATTTGTGACTCGTGTTATGAGTTGACAGTTTGACCATACATAGTGGACTTCTTCGGTCATAGTCAATGACGCGTGCATCCTTTGGTTTGGCACTGTGCACGCTAGCCACACCGTGCCACTACTTGTTGAAAATCTTTCTACTTGCTAGTTTATAATTAGTGTTCCCAACCCATGGTTTTCCCCACTTACCATTTGTGACTCGTGTTATGAGTTATGGACGTTGACCACACACTGTGTAATCCGTTTGGTCATGGTTTGTGACATATGCCTACTTTGGTTTGTCACTATACATGGTTACTACGCCGTGTCATTACGCATCGAAGGTTTTTTTGCTTTGTTGTTGACAGCTAGTGTTCCGAAACCACTGTGAGCACCCTCTAAATATCTGTGACTCGTGTTGTGAGTTGTTAACATTGACCACATGAAGTGAAATTCTTTGGTCAATGTTAGTAACATATGCATGCTTTGGTTGGTCACTGTGCATTGTAGCCACAATGTGCCACTACATATTGAAGGTATTTGTACTTGCTAGTAGATAACTAGTATTTAGAAACCATTGTCTTCCACTCTCACCAATTGTGACTCGTGTTATGAGCTATCAAAGTTTACCACACATGGTGACATTCTTTAGTCATGGTCAGTGACATATGCATACCTTGGTTGGTCATCGTGCATGGTATCCACACCGTGCTACAACATATTGAAGGTCATTGTGCTTGCTAGTTGATACCTGGTGTTCCCAAACAATTGTTTCCCCCTTTGACTATTTGTGACTCGTATTACGAGTTGTCAACGTTGATCACACACAACGGATTTCTTTGGTCAAAGGCAGTACATATGCCTACTTTGGTCGGTCATTGTGCATGGTAGCCACACCGTGCTACGACTGATTGAAGGGCGTTGTATTTGCTAGTTCAGAGCTGATATTCCCGGACCATTGTTTTCCCCTCTGCACGTTTGTGACTCGTGTTATGGTTGGTGAATGTTGACCACCCATATTGAAATTCTTTGGTCATGGTCAGTGACATATGCCTAGTTTGGTTGTTTGGTGTGCATAGTAGCCACACCGTGCCACTATGTATTGGAGTTTTTTTTTCCTTTCTAGTCCATGCATAGGGTTCTTAAACCATTGTCTCTCCCTCTGACCATTTGTGACTCGTTTTATGAGTTGTAAATGTTGACCACGCATACTGGATTTTTTCGGTCACAGTCAGTGACGTATTCATCCATTGGTTGGTAACTGTGCACGCTAGCCAAACTTTGCCACTACTTGTTGAAGTTCTTCATAAGTACTATCTGACAACTAGTGTTCCCAACCCATTGTTTCCCCCTTGAACCATTTGTGACTCATGTTATGAGTTTTCAATATTGACTACACATTGTGAAATTCGTTTGGTCATGGTTAGTGACATATGCCTACTTTGGTTTGTCACTGTACATGGTTACCATGCCGTGTCACTACATATTAAAGGTATTTGTGCTTACCAGTTAGAAACTAGTCTTCCCAAACCATTGTTACCCCCCTTTGACTCTATGTGACTCGTGTTGTGAGTTGTCAATGCTGACAGCATGAAGTGAATTTTGTTGGTCATGGTCAGTGACATATGCATGATTTGGTTGGTCACTGTGCATGGTAGCCACGCTGTGCCAGTACATATTGGAGGTATTTGTACTTGCTACTCGATAACTAGTATTCACAAACCATTGTCTTCCACTCTGGACATTTGTGATTCGTGTTATGAGCTGACAACGTTTACCACACTTAGTGACATTATTTGGTCATGGTCAGTGACATTTGCCTACTTTGGGTGGTCATCGTGCATGGTATCCACACCGTGCCACAATTGTTTGAAGGTCCTTGTGCTTGCTAGTTGATACCTGATGTTCCCATACCATTGTTTCCCCCTCTGACCATTTGTGATTCATGTTATGAGTTGTCAACGCTGTCCACACACAGTGAATTTCTTTGGCTAAAGGCAGAACATATACCTGCTGTGGTCGGTCATTGTGCATGGTAGCCACACCGTGCTTATACTGGTTGAACGTCGCTGTACTTGCTAGCTGAGAACTTATATACCCATACCATTGTTTCTCCCTCTGACCGTTTGTGACTCGTGTTATGGTTGGTGATTGTTGACCACCCATATTGAAATTCTTTGGTCATGGTCAGTGACATATGCCTACTTTGGTTGTTTGGTGTGCATAGAAGCCACATCATACCACTACGTATTGAAGTTCTTTGTCCTTTCTAGTCGATACATAGGGTTCCTAAACCATTGTCTCTCCCTCTAACCATTTGTGACTTGTGTTATGAGTTGTCAATGCTGACCACACATAGTGGACTTCTTCGGTCATAGTCAGTGACATATGCATCCTTTGGTCGGTCACTTTGTACGCTAGCCACATCGTGCCACTACTTGTTGACAATCTTTCTACCCGCTAGTTGATAACTAGTGTATCCAACCCATGGTTTCCTCCACTGAGCATTTGTGAATCGTGTTATGAGTTTTCAACGTTGACCACACACTGTGAAATCCATTTGGTCTTGATGAGTGACATATGCCTACTTTGGTTTGTCACTGTACATGGTTACCACGACGTGTCACTACGTATTGAAGTTGTTTGTCCTTTTTAGTCCATGCATAGGGTTCCCAAACCAGTGTCTCTCCCGCTGACCATTCATGACTCGTGTTATGAGTTGGCAACGTTGACCACACTTAGTGACACTATTTGGTCATGGTCAATGACATATGCCTACTTTGGTTTGTCACTGTACATGGTTACCACGACGTGTCACTACGTATTGAAGTTGTTTGTCCTTTTTAGTCCATGCATAGGGTTCCCAAACCAGTGTCTCTCCCGCTGACCATTCATGACTCGTGTTATGAGTTGGCAACGTTGACCACACTTAGTGACACTATTTGGTCATGGTCAATGACATATGCCTACTTTGGTTTGTCACTGTACATGGTTACCACGACGTGTCACTACGTATTGAAGTTGTTTGTCCTTTTTAGTCCATGCATAGGGTTCCCAAACCAGTGTCTCTCCCGCTGACCATTCATGACTCGTGTTATGAGTTGGCAACGTTGACCACACTTAGTGACACTATTTGGTCATGGTCAATGACATATGCCTACTTTGGTTTGTCACTGTACATGGTTACCACGACGTGTCACTACGTATTGAAGTTGTTTGTCCTTTTTAGTCCATGCATAGGGTTCCCAAACCAGTGTCTCTCCCGCTGACCATTCATGACTCGTGTTATGAGTTGGCAACGTTGACCACACTTAGTGACACTATTTGGTCATGGTCAATGACATATGCCTACTTTGGTTTGTCACTGTACATGGTTACCACGACGTGTCACTACGTATTGAAGTTGTTTGTCCTTTTTAGTCCATGCATAGGGTTCCCAAACCAGTGTCTCTCCCGCTGACCATTCATGACTCGTGTTATGAGTTGGCAACGTTGACCACACTTAGTGACACTATTTGGTCATGGTCAATGACATATGCCTACTTTGGTTTGTCACTGTACATGGTTACCACGACGTGTCACTACGTATTGAAGTTGTTTGTCCTTTTTAGTCCATGCATAGGGTTCCCAAACCAGTGTCTCTCCCGCTGACCATTCATGACTCGTGTTATGAGTTGGCAACGTTGACCACACTTAGTGACACTATTTGGTCATGGTCAATGACATATGCCTACTTTGGTTTGTCACTGTACATGGTTACCACGACGTGTCACTACGTATTGAAGTTGTTTGTCCTTTTTAGTCCATGCATAGGGTTCCCAAACCAGTGTCTCTCCCGCTGACCATTCATGACTCGTGTTATGAGTTGGCAACGTTGACCACACTTAGTGACACTATTTGGTCATGGTCAATGACATATGCCTACTTTGGTTTGTCACTGTACATGGTTACCACGACGTGTCACTACGTATTGAAGTTGTTTGTCCTTTTTAGTCCATGCATAGGGTTCCCAAACCAGTGTCTCTCCCGCTGACCATTCATGACTCGTGTTATGAGTTGGCAACGTTGACCACACTTAGTGACACTATTTGGTCATGGTCAATGACATATGCCTACTTTGGTTTGTCACTGTACATGGTTACCACGACGTGTCACTACGTATTGAAGTTGTTTGTCCTTTTTAGTCCATGCATAGGGTTCCCAAACCAGTGTCTCTCCCGCTGACCATTCATGACTCGTGTTATGAGTTGGCAACGTTGACCACACTTAGTGACACTATTTGGTCATGGTCAATGACATATGCCTACTTTGGTTTGTCACTGTACATGGTTACCACGACGTGTCACTACGTATTGAAGTTGTTTGTCCTTTTTAGTCCATGCATAGGGTTCCCAAACCAGTGTCTCTCCCGCTGACCATTCATGACTCGTGTTATGAGTTGGCAACGTTGACCACACTTAGTGACACTATTTGGTCATGGTCAATGACATATGCCTACTTTGGTTTGTCACTGTACATGGTTACCACGACGTGTCACTACGTATTGAAGTTGTTTGTCCTTTTTAGTCCATGCATAGGGTTCCCAAACCAGTGTCTCTCCCGCTGACCATTCATGACTCGTGTTATGAGTTGTCAATTTGACCATACATAGTGGACTTCTTCGGTCATAGTCAATGACGTGTGCATCCTTTGGTTTATCACTGTGCACGCTAGCCACACCGTGCTACTACTTGTTGAAGTTCTTCATACTTGCTAGTTTATAATTAATATTCCTAACCCATTTTTCCCCCTCTGACCATTTGTGACTCGTTTTATGAGTTGTCAAAGTTTTCCATACATGTTGACATTCTTTGGTCATGGTCAGCGACATATGCATACCTTGGTTGGTCATCATGCATGGTACCCACACCTTGCCACAACGTATTGTAGCTCCTTGTGCTTGCTATTTGATACTTGGTGTTCCCACACCATTGTGTCCCCCTTTGACCATTTGTGACTTGTATTATGAGTTGTCGACGTTGACCAGACACACCGGATTTCTTTCGTCAAAGGCAGTACATATGCCTCCTTTGGTCAGTCATTGTGCATGGTAGCCACACCGTGCTACTACTGACTGAAGGTCGATGTACTTGCTAGTTGAGAACTAATATTCCCAACCATTGTTTTCTCCCTAGACTGTTTGTGACTTGTGTTATGGTTGGTCAACATTGACCACCCATATTGAAATTCTCTGGTCATGGTCATTGACATATGCTTAGTTTGGATGTTTGGTGTGCATATTGGCCACACCGTGCCACTACGTATTGAAGTTGTTTGTCCTTTTTAGTCCATGCATAGGGTTCCCAAACCAGTGTCTCTCCCTCTGACCATTCATGACTCGTGTTATGAGTTGTCTATGTTCACCACACATGGTGGACTTATTCGGTCATAATCAGTGACATATTCATCCTTTGGTTGGTCACAGTGCACCCTAGCCATGCCGTGCTACTACTTGTTGAAGTTCTTCATACTTGCTAGTTTATAATTAATATTCCTAACCCATTTTTCCCCCTCTGACCATTTGTGACTTGTGTGATGCGTTTTCTACGTTGACCACACACTGTGAAATTCGTTTGGTCATGGTTAGTGACATATGCCTACTTTGGTTTGTCACTGTACATGGTTACCACGCTGTGTGATTACGTATTGAAGGTCTTTGTGCTTTCTTGTTGACAGCTAGTATTCCAAAACCATTGATAGCCCACTCTGACTATATGTGACTCGTGTTGTGAGTTGTCAACGCTGACAGCATGAAGTGAAATTCATTGGTCATGGTCAGTGACATATGCCTACTTTGGTTTGTCACTGTACATGGTTACCACGCTGTGTGATTACGTATTGAAGGTCTTTGTGCTTTCTTGTTGACAGCTAGTATTCCAAAACCATTGATAGCCCACTCTGACTATATGTGACTCGTGTTGTGAGTTGTCAACGCTGACAGCATGAAGTGAAATTCATTGGTCATGGTCAGTGACATATGCCTACTTTGGTTTGTCACTGTACATGGTTACCACGCTGTGTGATTACGTATTGAAGGTCTTTGTGCTTTCTTGTTGACAGCTAGTATTCCAAAACCATTGATAGCCCACTCTGACTATATGTGACTCGTGTTGTGAGTTGTCAACGCTGACAGCATGAAGTGAAATTCATTGGTCATGGTCAGTGACATATGCCTACTTTGGTTTGTCACTGTACATGGTTACCACGCTGTGTGATTACGTATTGAAGGTCTTTGTGCTTTCTTGTTGACAGCTAGTATTCCAAAACCATTGATAGCCCACTCTGACTATATGTGACTCGTGTTGTGAGTTGTCAACGCTGACAGCATGAAGTGAAATTCATTGGTCATGGTCAGTGACATATGCCTACTTTGGTTTGTCACTGTACATGGTTACCACGCTGTGTGATTACGTATTGAAGGTCTTTGTGCTTTCTTGTTGACAGCTAGTATTCCAAAACCATTGATAGCCCACTCTGACTATATGTGACTCGTGTTGTGAGTTGTCAACGCTGACAGCATGAAGTGAAATTCATTGGTCATGGTCAGTGACATATGCCTACTTTGGTTTGTCACTGTACATGGTTACCACGCTGTGTGATTACGTATTGAAGGTCTTTGTGCTTTCTTGTTGACAGCTAGTATTCCAAAACCATTGATAGCCCACTCTGACTATATGTGACTCGTGTTGTGAGTTGTCAACGCTGACAGCATGAAGTGAAATTCATTGGTCATGGTCAGTGACATATGCCTACTTTGGTTTGTCACTGTACATGGTTACCACGCTGTGTGATTACGTATTGAAGGTCTTTGTGCTTTCTTGTTGACAGCTAGTATTCCAAAACCATTGATAGCCCACTCTGACTATATGTGACTCGTGTTGTGAGTTGTCAACGCTGACAGCATGAAGTGAAATTCATTGGTCATGGTCAGTGACATATGCCTACTTTGGTTTGTCACTGTACATGGTTACCACGCTGTGTGATTACGTATTGAAGGTCTTTGTGCTTTCTTGTTGACAGCTAGTATTCCAAAACCATTGATAGCCCACTCTGACTATATGTGACTCGTGTTGTGAGTTGTCAACGCTGACAGCATGAAGTGAAATTCATTGGTCATGGTCAGTGACATATGCCTACTTTGGTTTGTCACTGTACATGGTTACCACGCTGTGTGATTACGTATTGAAGGTCTTTGTGCTTTCTTGTTGACAGCTAGTATTCCAAAACCATTGATAGCCCACTCTGACTATATGTGACTCGTGTTGTGAGTTGTCAACGCTGACAGCATGAAGTGAAATTCATTGGTCATGGTCAGTGACATATGCCTACTTTGGTTTGTCACTGTACATGGTTACCACGCTGTGTGATTACGTATTGAAGGTCTTTGTGCTTTCTTGTTGACAGCTAGTATTCCAAAACCATTGATAGCCCACTCTGACTATATGTGACTCGTGTTGTGAGTTGTCAACGCTGACAGCATGAAGTGAAATTCATTGGTCATGGTCAGTGACATATGCCTACTTTGGTTTGTCACTGTACATGGTTACCACGCTGTGTGATTACGTATTGAAGGTCTTTGTGCTTTCTTGTTGACAGCTAGTATTCCAAAACCATTGATAGCCCACTCTGACTATATGTGACTCGTGTTGTGAGTTGTCAACGCTGACAGCATGAAGTGAAATTCATTGGTCATGGTCAGTGACATATGCCTACTTTGGTTTGTCACTGTACATGGTTACCACGCTGTGTGATTACGTATTGAAGGTCTTTGTGCTTTCTTGTTGACAGCTAGTATTCCAAAACCATTGATAGCCCACTCTGACTATATGTGACTCGTGTTGTGAGTTGTCAACGCTGACAGCATGAAGTGAAATTCATTGGTCATGGTCAGTGACATATGCCTACTTTGGTTTGTCACTGTACATGGTTACCACGCTGTGTGATTACGTATTGAAGGTCTTTGTGCTTTCTTGTTGACAGCTAGTATTCCAAAACCATTGATAGCCCACTCTGACTATATGTGACTCGTGTTGTGAGTTGTCAACGCTGACAGCATGAAGTGAAATTCATTGGTCATGGTCAGTGACATATGCCTACTTTGGTTTGTCACTGTACATGGTTACCACGCTGTGTGATTACGTATTGAAGGTCTTTGTGCTTTCTTGTTGACAGCTAGTATTCCAAAACCATTGATAGCCCACTCTGACTATATGTGACTCGTGTTGTGAGTTGTCAACGCTGACAGCATGAAGTGAAATTCATTGGTCATGGTCAGTGACATATGCCTACTTTGGTTTGTCACTGTACATGGTTACCACGCTGTGTGATTACGTATTGAAGGTCTTTGTGCTTTCTTGTTGACAGCTAGTATTCCAAAACCATTGATAGCCCACTCTGACTATATGTGACTCGTGTTGTGAGTTGTCAACGCTGACAGCATGAAGTGAAATTCATTGGTCATGGTCAGTGACATATGCCTACTTTGGTTTGTCACTGTACATGGTTACCACGCTGTGTGATTACGTATTGAAGGTCTTTGTGCTTTCTTGTTGACAGCTAGTATTCCAAAACCATTGATAGCCCACTCTGACTATATGTGACTCGTGTTGTGAGTTGTCAACGCTGACAGCATGAAGTGAAATTCATTGGTCATGGTCAGTGACATATGCCTACTTTGGTTTGTCACTGTACATGGTTACCACGCTGTGTGATTACGTATTGAAGGTCTTTGTGCTTTCTTGTTGACAGCTAGTATTCCAAAACCATTGATAGCCCACTCTGACTATATGTGACTCGTGTTGTGAGTTGTCAACGCTGACAGCATGAAGTGAAATTCATTGGTCATGGTCAGTGACATATGCCTACTTTGGTTTGTCACTGTACATGGTTACCACGCTGTGTGATTACGTATTGAAGGTCTTTGTGCTTTCTTGTTGACAGCTAGTATTCCAAAACCATTGATAGCCCACTCTGACTATATGTGACTCGTGTTGTGAGTTGTCAACGCTGACAGCATGAAGTGAAATTCATTGGTCATGGTCAGTGACATATGCCTACTTTGGTTTGTCACTGTACATGGTTACCACGCTGTGTGATTACGTATTGAAGGTCTTTGTGCTTTCTTGTTGACAGCTAGTATTCCAAAACCATTGATAGCCCACTCTGACTATATGTGACTCGTGTTGTGAGTTGTCAACGCTGACAGCATGAAGTGAAATTCATTGGTCATGGTCAGTGACATATGCATACTTTGTTTGGTCACTGTGCATGCTAGCCACACTGTGCCACTACATATTGAAGGTATTTGTACTTGATAGTCGATAAGTAGTATTCACAAACCATTATCTTCCACCCCGACCATTTGTGTCTCGTCTTATGAGTTGTCAACGTTTTCCATACATGTTGACATTCTTTGGTCATGGTCAGCGACATATGCATACCTTGGTTGGTCATCGTGCATGGTATCCACACGGTGCCACAACTTATTGAAGGTCCTTGTGCTTGCTAGTTGATACCTGTTGTTCCCAAACCATTGTATGCCCCTCTGACCATTCGTGACTCCTATCATGAGTTGTCAACGTTGACCACACACAGCAGATTTCCTTCTTCAAAGGTAGTACATATGCCTTCTTTGGTCGGTCATTGTGCATGGTAGCCACACCGTGCTTATACTGATTGAAAGTCGCTGTACTTGCTAGTTGAGAACTGATATTCGCATACCATTATTTCCCCCTCTTACCGTTTGTGACTCGTGTTATGGTTGGTGAATGTTGACCACCCATATTGAAATTCGTTCATCATGGTCGGTGACATATGCCTAGTTTGGTTGTTTGGTGTGCATAG